>CM025660.2:2391875-2410880 GCA_014621495.2 Entosphenus tridentatus | reverse complement strand
CCCCCCCCCCCCCGGTCTGTGAAAAAATTGTCTTCCACGAAATTGGTCCCTGGTGCCAAAAAGGTTGGAGACCGCTGCCAATCACAATCTTGACAATTTGTTTTAATCAATACAGGCGTCCCTCGCATAGCGCGCAATATGCGTTCCTGAAAACTGTGCATAAGTCAAATCGCGCTGCATGGAGCCGATTTCCCCATAGAAATTGTGCATGTGATATGTTACGGTTCTTTTTTGTTCACAAATTTCTATTTTTAAGACCCCCCCCCGGCATTTTCTCCGCGCACATCCGTTTCACTGCGACGTGGAATTTGACGTGTACATGAGGTCACAAGGCCCGCCGCATGCCCCCGACCAGTGCACAAAGCAAACACGTGCCAGCCCGTGTGGGTTTTTCTGTGCATTGCTTGTGAAAACGACTGCCGGGTGCACAGCAAGCAGATGCCCCCGCGTGTAAAAATCGGCTCGCGGAGCCACGTGGTAGGCTATTAAAAGTGAGCTAAGTCCCATGAAAAAAATCCAACGCGTCGACTCCAGAAGCATTATTTGATTATTTGAAACGCATCGTCGGTGAAAATGCACGTGTGTGTGTGTGCGTGCAGCACTGAACGGAAACAGTGCAAATGCAATTACCTCCAGGATAAAAAAAAGCAATTGGGAGCTGATAATAAAACATTTCCATTTTTCCGATTCCACTGCCCCCCCCCCCTCTCGTCTTCCCAGCACCACTCCTCAAAATAAGTGAACATAATTTGGTTGTTACTTGCATTTAAAAGCCAGAAGACTGGACTTTAAAAGCGAGATGTCTGTGAGAGGTTCAACGCAAAGGCTGTTAAACGAGAAATAACCAAAAGATGCATCCATTGAATAGATATTTTTTTTTGTCGTGAGCCACAGCGTCAACCGTGGTGTTTTTTTCCCCCAATTATCATCGTTACATAGTCCGCACGCGCGCGACGACTGGCTGCCATTCATTAAGCACCGTGCTCTCGAGTTAAGCCAAAATGCATGAATGTATTTACATGACTTTACCGAAAGAACCAAGAAGATATTTAAAAGGGGTTCAGCGCAAAAAAAGAAACACTGTTTGGTTTGATATTGAAAACATCCGTGAAGTAATTACTACACCAGCAGCGCATGAAGGGTGGGGGGGGAGGTATTATAGAAAGAGCGTTATTAAAGATAAGCATGACTGCTTCTGCCTTTTATTCGTTACTTCAATGCAAGGGGGTGAACCGCTTCAAGCGAACCCTAACTGTGTTAAGAGTTTAATTTCTTAACCGCTGCAGGAGCAGGTTAAATTTGTCAAGTGTAATTGCCCTGGCAATGTTTTACCCGTGCAATGTACGTGTTGCAAGATTGTTAACCTGTATTAAACCGCCTCGACTTTCCCCGTGCCGTCCTTGGGAGTGAATCCACGCAGCGCTCTTGTGCGCGCTCAAATTATTCGCCAGTTGTAGCACTGCAAGCAGCAGCCTCGCTTAAATAGAAACGCTCGACATGACTGCTCGTGTGATTTGAAGCCACCCAGCCCTTACGAATCACCTTAAATATTGACTGGTCTCCCCATGCCTCAGGCACTGTGTGCGCATGGATGAACTTCTTTCGCACCGTACGTAGCCAACCGCGCAAATCGGAGGTGCGGGGGACGGCCTACGAACTGAACACACAAAGCTCAATGTTGTTTCGTCAGCACGCGAACACTGCAGCTCGTTTGGCAAATGTCAGATTTGTTATATTTAATTACTCCTCGCTCCACTCCTTTCTCTTACTGTCCAAATCGTGCGTTGTTTAATTGTGTAAACTCGGTGTAGTGTGACCATGCATTCATTATGCATTTGAGCCTGTCAATTCTAACTATTTTAAAAAGTTTGTTCTAGTCATGTTCATTTTATGTAAGAACAACACAGGGTAACACTAATGTTGGTACATAGTGTTTTTGTGGATTCTGTGGACATAAACTCTTTAGCAGTGTGCACTGCATGTGCAAAAAGGACAACCAGTCAACACTGCTGTTGATTAACTGTGAATAACCAAACCAATAATAGCTACTGCATATTCTCAGATTAACATGATCCATTGTAAATTCATGCGACTACACTCACCGCCCTCTGATTCTGCACACCTGATTGGCTCACAGCGATGACATCACGTCTTGGCAATTCTGGCGAATCGCCTGACGAAGCCTGGTTGTTGTAAACGCCAGCGAAACGTCATGGTCCTCCTCGAACAGTGAACGGTGTGGGTTTACTCTACAACACACCGGTGTGCTGAAGTCGTCATTAATTGGCACGTTTTTGTTCACGTGACAAACCTAACTAATTGGCTGTGTCAGGTGGTTGTGGGTTTCACGTCACATTCATATTCATGCGATCTAACCCAACTAAAATGTTATATTATGCAGTTAACACGAATTGGTTATACATTAGAACAAGCATATTTCTGGCTTTGCCTTCTGTCGTGCTATTTTAGTTGGATCTAAAGGACAAAAAATATCCCCTTATCTCTTCCACGTTTGACATACCACCTAAATAGTGCATGCGGCACAAGTCGGCTACAAACCTCGCAGACGAGAACACTCCAAATGTCACTGTCTCATGGGGACGTGTCCACGGCATGACGGCCGATGGTCAAACTACTCCCTGATTCATATACTTCCAGGGGCAATTGTTCCATTGCATCGTTTGACAACAACCGCCATTCGCCACTAAGTGGCGGTGACATCGTCACGGTGGCCTGCGCCCGGGCTAGGTGCTACCTTGAGACCACAGGGAGTGTCGGAGGTTCGCTGGCAGGTCGAGGAACAGACCCAGGTGCCATTTGACACACCCTACGTGTGTCATGTGAACGAATGTTAACATCTCAATAGGGATGCATCGTGGAATTAGCAACTGTCCTCATCAGATGGGCAGTTAAAGGAGAAACGGAAATGTATTGTGAAATGTATCCACAACATAATTTGTTAGGGTTGTTCAAGACCGTTGTTTTCTTTTCTCCGTATGGCTGAGTATTTATTCAGATGTAACATGGGCATTTAGTACCGCACATCTCTCGTTTTCACTATTTTTGTTATTGTATATTCCAATTAATCTATATTTACTTGGATTTCTTATAAGCGAGCAGCGTACCACTTTATGTGGGAGAAGGCCTAGACAATTACGTGACTGAATGATGAATTAAGTCCAATCAAAATGCATCTTTATCCACACTACGGGCACACATGTTTCAAAATCAGAAGTTTATTTCCCACTATTCGAGCTAAGCTTTTTTTTTCAAGGGGCGAATCAGCCGGCAGACAACATCAAAGCATTTCAAAGTGCGTAAGAGTTTTATATAATCAAATGATCGCTTTGTTTAAGAGCACGGCAGTGAGAAACTGTGACCAAGCGAGTTTTAACACTATTATCTGTGCAGTTATTGGTGGCTAAGGTGAGACCTTGACATTATCTACATTTGAGGAGGCTGTTTTAATGACGGATGGATCGCCCCAATCCGAACCCAGGAAGCCGAGTGGCGTCGACTCGGTGCTGTGATATAATGACATCACATTAGTCCTCCACTAAGCGGGACGAACTGCATCGTTTTTTTTATGATTGTTTTAGTAAACGCAGTATAAGTTCTCTATATAGTTTTGTTAGAAATACGCATAAATGGACATTAATTGGCGTTTTTGTTTAACTTTAACTCGGTCTCCATTGGGCGGGAAAAAAACATGTTTCCGTCAGATTGAAAAATAAAATAAAACATTGAAACGTGTTATTTTACGCTTTTATTGTGGTAAGCACGGAAAGCATGGCACAACGTGCCCGATGGTTGCTGGCGAGGGGGACAATGTTACTTGTTTAACTGTGAAAGTTCATAGGAGCAATGTGCTTGCTAGGATTGAGACCATTTTTTTTTCTCCTGGGATGTGACAATTCAATTCCAACTTCCACCTGCGCATATCACACAGGGCGCTACGAACTGGACCTTAAAGACCTCGCAATTTCGGCAAATATATATAGAGAGCAGGCCATGACGCAGATTCCTGAAAGAGGGCAACTTGGCTGAGCTTTGTGAATGTGTCAAGGCTGGCTGTGTCGTGGGATTAAAATACTATAATTTATATCGTGATATTATACCCCGCAGAACTAACAACACGTCGTTCCAAGAATAACGAAATGAACTGCGCTGCAGTCTGATGTGAAAGTCGTATGAAACATTTTTATGAGCGCGCGTGCGTTTGTGGATATTGGCACCTTTTGTCGGCCATTTTTAAACGCGAGGATTTTTTGTTGTTGTTGTGGTGCACAATGTGGACGGAGCTTGCTGCACGCATCGTCCACATTCACGTGTTGTTATTGCTTTCGTTGGCCACGGGGAAACCCGGCTTTCGTTTGAATCCGGACCCCGTGTAATGAAACCGGGTCGTGCGGTAGACCGCCAGGGCCAGATAAATGAAATATCCACACCCACACATACGCACGAACGGTGGTTTCCATGGCAACTGTTGCCAGGGGACCCCCAGCCTCCAGCCAATTTCCTATGCTACGAAAAAATATATATGTACGGTAAAGTCAACCAACATTATTTAATATTCGCGTGACATTCACGTATTTTTTTTTACTAAATTTAAAATATTTAATAAAATTATGCAAAATCCGATGCAATCTGCAGAAATTGCCCTCGTATTTGTGTTAATGTTGCATGCATTGTATGTACGATTGCAAGCGATTTTTCGGTAATTTTTATTATTTATTGAACAACTGCAGAATATTTTAATGCATCACAAATGATGGCTGTTATATTCTTATTTTTGTTCATTTTAACAGAGGCACCGCTTCGTGGAACATTGACAGCGTACAATTTTGCCAGCTTGTCAAAATGACGGAATACCTTTTTAATATTCCCATTGTGCAGTCAGCCTCATTTTACAAAAAAAAAATGATCAAGAAGATGATTATTCATTGCCTTGATGAAAATCCTTCACGTTTGAAAATAGTGGCCAACAATTCTGCAGATGAAAAAGACCTGCAATTCACTTCTTTTCACACAAGGCTCTTGCCGCCCTGCCAGATTTATCAATATTTGAAGACTTGTTATGGCTGCCTTGTGCAGGGAATTAGCATTTTAAATATGATGTGACCCATAAAACAATGCTTCATCATCTTTAATGTTCAAAAATAAACTGGCTTTAACTTTTATGTATACAGACAAAAACTAAACAATGTTGTTCGTGTTTGGAGAGATATAAGCACCACATATGTTGCACTAACACCACCCACCATCCAGATTTAAATCGGGAAACCTTCTGGAAATTTAATTAGAATTTTTATTAGATATTCAGCTGGATGACATATACTGAACTCGCAGATTCATTATTAATGAAGGTACACCTATTACTTTAAATCATGTCCTCATTACGCCAATCTCTTTGATTTTTAAGAACTTTGGAGCCAATGGTAAGTAAAAAGGGCATTGCTTTTTCTCAATTTTGGCTAAGAGGGATTAACACTGACAGGAGTTTCACAAAGATACCACAATCAACTTGAATACCTTTAAATGCCAGTTTGTGTGAGGCTCGTCACTGGCGGTGCTATCTACAAAATAATATAAAAGGACTGCTCCCTGCATTTGCTGCTATCTTCCAAAGCCTCGCAGCGATCTTAGCCCTTATTATGCAGCCCGGCACACACTGGCCGTGCTGCAATATCGACAGCTAGTTTGATACACTTGCCTTTCATTTCCTAAGCAAAAAAACCCCGAAAATATATATATCTTAATCATAATATATAAAGGCAGATGGTCTCAGCTTGATCTAGATTACAGGGTATATAAATGTACGACATTTATATATATAAAATTGTGCATGATGACATTTCATATTTTTGTTAAAAGCAAAATGAATATAGGCCACTATTTACAACAATAAACAAAAAAAGATATATATTGTCAATGTCACTTATCTACCCATAATGCTAACACCGACGAATATTTTTTTGTTGTAATGAAAATGCCTGGACTGTTGGGCTGAAAACCTTCCAATTGTTTCCCTTCTTATCATCTCAATTGTAGGTGGGACGCATTCGAGGCTGGAGAAAAAAAAGCGTGGCCACCCCACGCGTTATTCAGCAGAGGCATAATGAGAACAAAAAAAAACACATCCAGTGGAGCACACTCAAGAGCGTTTTACATTTTTTATGATACATTCTGATAAAAGATCTCTCATCCACAAACACAATTACAAAGCAGGAGAGGAATTTACTTGAAGGCAACACATCTGTTGGTGAAAAAAAATCTATATTTCTTAAACACTTTAGCTTAATCATTACCGTTGTAGGTTGGCACAGGCAATAATAGAGACAATTGCTTAATAAAAATCACCCAACACAACAGTGAATCTCTGATTAAATAGGAAATAAATATGTCTAAGCTTGGCTCCACATAATTACTACTATAATGAGCCAAGAATGTCTGTGTGTAACACGTGTGACGTCACTCCACATGCCGCACCCCCCATCATGAATATTCATGAGCGGGTGGATTTTTACTCATGCAGAAGAAGGTCGAGCGGAAATAAAAAAGAATTCGCTTTAGGTTTGACGTTTCTTTATTAAAAGTGAATCTAATAAATAATTCTACGCAGCAACAAAGTGGATTTGGTGTCTTTATTTATTTATTCAGCACTTGAGACAAAAGGTAAGTCTAATTTAGACTTCTATATTATGGTAAAATAGACATTTCTTGGTGATTTTCCAGATATTGTATCGAATTACAATTTATTTCAACCCCAGCGACCGAAAGCAGAAGATAATAAAGTATCAGAGCAGTGAATTTGAACCAATTCAAGGTCAGTTATATACAGTGTTACAGTGACATGAAGTGAGGTGTTTTATGACGTAGTTTTGTGCAATAATCACTGCCATTAATACAGTGCTACAGTGAACTGTAGTGAAGTGTGTTATGACTTCGTTTTCTGCCAGATTCACTGCCATTAATACAGTGCTACAGTGAAATGCAGAGAAGTGTTTGATGACATACTTTCGTGCAAGATTCACTGCCATTAAATTTACACAAGATACAATTATACTCTGCTCACTTTTTTTGTAAATATTACAGCTTCCGTCCTAGGATGGGCAAACAAGCTAGTGATATATATAAAAAGACGTTTAGTCTACCGGCCACTGGCCTTTCCAGACCAATATTATCCAGCAGCATTGGTTTAAGCAAGCAAACTTTGGACCAGTTGTTTCAACCTTCAGGATCTCATCAGCAGTCACGCTTCTGAAATACTGCGAGGTTCCAAGATGCGATTGTCAAGAGTAAGAGTATATGATCTTCTGACAAGACTCATGCAACTTGAAGCCAGTCCTTGATTCGCCACATACTGCTGAATAACATTGCTCTGCAAAGCCTTTCGCATGAAATACCTCAACATTGAATTACGTGGAGAGAAATTGAGGTAAATGCATGCGTCTAGATATCCACAATGCTCTTCAACAACACAGTGCATTTCATGATTATTATTAATGAATACCTGTATTGCATTCAATTCAGAAATGATGCAATCCTACTGACAACCAAATGATGTTACGTTGTAGCCTTGCCATTTTTGTTGAAACCTTTTATATTCACAGATTGAGGCTACTGTTGAAGGTCTCTTCATAATACGTTGGTAATATGCATAATTTCTGACCGTTGCTATTACTATAACAACATAATGTTGCCATTACTATAACAACATAATGTTGCTATTTTTTTACTCTCATGCCACTTACGTGGACAAACAATGCCACATATTTTAACATAAAGGAAATCAATATTGAAATGACGACCCGGTGAAAGTACTATCATAACTCTGACAGTAGTTCTGAAGTTGTACATTAATCGCGACTACAAAATAAATGATTGCCGACAAGTTCATGACATGATGGGTTTGAGTGTCCATACCGTGCATCAGCCAGTAGAGGCAGTGTCACAACACTTTTTGAACCGCCTGGAATTAATCAAATCTGTAAACAATGTACAGGTACACGAAACGCCATCATAACAGAATAACAGTGCAGGCCAGAGCAAAAAAACCCATAAGTTTCCAAATAACACACACATGTGTACATTGCATTTGGCCTTTGCGCATTATGCAAAAAAACCATCAGCAGTTCATGAAGAAAACACCACCTTAGAGTTGCGTATTTAAAAGGAGAGAAGGGTGAGAGCCGCATTGCCTTTGTGGCATCGATTTCTTCCCGTTCAATAAAATTACAGGGGTTTTGAAATGAGCTCTGGGCCTGTGGTCCCACCTACACCAATGCAATCAGTACTTTCAAGTTGGCCTGAGAAGTGAGATGCGATTGTTGGTTGATGAATGATCCATAAATGCATTAATTAGACTCACTATAACTTTAAAGTGAAGATAAGGTAATTTAGATCTTTGAATTGTCCCCCCCTCCTCCTCAACTTCATTATAATCATGCTATCGGCATCACGTCAAGAGATGAAGAAAATGTCCATTTGGAACTCTGCAGTGAACAGTGAACGAGACTGACCATGTCACTTCAACAGACCTCTTTGTGCTTGCTGGGGACACACATTGTATAGGCCCTGCAAAGTTCATTCACCACATGTCAATCAAATGTAACCATTTTCTAATTTTGACCAATGGAATGTGGTCAAATGAAGGGGCATTGCAGGTTTAGTATGACCGGCCTGAGACCATCAACTCAGAGCTGGGTATCTCTATTTCAAAGACGTAGATCCACGCCTGTATATCCTTCAGCAGACAGTTGGGGCAAGTGCTGTTCGCGAGAACCTATGAAGGCCGACAGGGCACACGAGGGGGTGGGTGGCCAGCACCACGCCTGGCCGCCTTTGTCTCCCCAGTGGCGATGTTTACATGCCACACCAGGTACTCATTTAAGGCTTATTTGACCTAGGGGAGACCCATTACTGGTTAAGATACTCGTTACTGATATTTCTTCGAAGCCGGAATCGAACTCGTAGTGCAGTGCACTGATCACTACACTGTTGCGCTTTATTTCAAACACACACACACACATATCCACTCATAGACCGCTGGAAAATGTGGTGTTAGAAAACATACTATGGCCCACGCAGCACTTAAAGGTCATTAAGCGGCCAGCATCAGTGGTATTTGGCATCACCAACACCAGCCACTGATCTAATGCCAAGTGAACAAATGGGTGGTATTTTCACTTAACGTTAAGCTAAAACACAACACGGCTTTGCCAAACCTTGACGCACGCCAGACACAAACAAAAGAGCCATCACCTGCCTGCGAGCGCAAAAAGGAGCTCGAAATTATGCCTTCCACCGCCCTCAAGACACATCTATTTTGAGTTCCCTTTTAATTGCCAGCCATTCACATCAGCCCCCACGCCGATGATTTACTAAATAACCGTCGGCCCACACACTGTGCAAACCTCGCGGAGTCGCTGCGAGAGCATTCAGCGGCTGCGTTCAAGCAGGGTGACGATTCACCCCTGCGAGCAGGTGACACGTCCTCAGCAGGTGGTGGCTGTGGCGCTTGCTTGAGTGCACGCACGCCAATCAAACGCGCGGGGGGGGGGGGGGGCCAGATTGTCGCGAGTTGTCCTCCAGATTGTCGGGACAATTACTATTTGGATCTGATTGGCAATTAATTAAATGATACAATGTCAACATAATCACCGACCTATTGTGTGCACCCCCCACCCCTCCTCCCCACATTTAATCCATAGCAGTCGTCCAGAGCTTTGCCAAGTATTGGGGAGCGTGAGGAGCCAAGATGTTTTGGGTGCAATTCGAGTCTCAGAGGAGCACGAGTTGAACATTTCAAGACAAAGTGTTGGGCCAAAGGTTATTTCGACCGTAGAGGCCAATCACTACGATAACCACAGGAACACAGCAGCCTCCCTGCTTGCCTTATGCTGTTTACAACCTCGGATGTTAGAATCTCATGCAACAGGCGGGGAAAAAAGAAAGCAGTCTCGTGTGGTGGTTTTTAAAATGCCAATCACACCGTTTCATCAGAAATGTCCAGGGCCCGGCTCGCTTTGAGGTCGGGATGCTCACCGTGGAACCAATTTGACACCAGTTCCGGTGGTTATATTCGTACCACACCCATCCAATATTGTTTGCAGGTTTGCAGGAAATTACCAATGTGCACTCGTCTGTTGTGCGGCAGAAGTAGAAGAATCTGTGATTTCAATTGCAAAAGTTGACAAGTGTGCACTGGGGCATTCGTCAATGTTACACGTTTGAAAACGACAGTCGACTAAACAATGATAATTTTCCAGGTCTCAATTTCCAAATTTATCGTGAATCTCAACGGCCTGTGAATTGGCTTAAATGAAGAAAGACATAACCGTCTAGCATTATAAATGTAACATTTATTTTAAAACGTGCCCGTGATCATTCATTTATACGCCTATAAATTATAGTATAACCATAACAATGAATTTTACTCTAAAACTGTTTAAAGAAACGGTACATACGCAATACAATTCGAATTTATAAAGTGTCTAAATTTGCAGCCATATCTCAAGATGCTTTTTATAATAATGGGAACATTCGCATTGATGCGACTTGGAAGCGAACAAGTGCAGTGTGTGCGTCTGCCAGTATGCAAAGTCGTTTCTTTTTCTTAAATTTACCTGAAATTATTTTCTCGCACACTGAGCACTGCTTTAATGCATTTAACTGTAGCCAATCTAAATTATCCTGCAACCTTCCGTGAAGCAAAATGCTTTCTGCAGTGAAGACACCTCCCCGAGTCTTAATTACAGCAACATGATCAATAAGGCCGAGGAAACTAATTCTTTAATGCAGGGTTTTTGTCTCACTGTTGCCCAAAAAGTGATGGTAGGTGCACGCTTGCTTGGTGGGGAAATCGTGCACTTCTGACACCAAGCGTATGACAATAGCTTGCGAAAAGACCTCGGCACAACACTGCACCATCTGAGCAATATAAATGCTTTACTTATATGCATTATTGCCCTATCAGGTTTATGTTGTTTCAGCAGGATGAGAACTCAAGAGACCAGGATAGCCTCGTTCACTCGAGTCACCCTGGGGTATTAGCTTGCCAGTATGGGGCAATGATTGCTGAATACGGGATATATATGTTTACAAAATCCCAGTCGTGTAACCTGCAGGTAATTTGCCAATGTTTTGGCTAATTGTGACCGATACAAGGAGTAGTGAGGTGGTGGTATAGATGCCGAGGGTGGAACTAACACAACAACTACATCGTTCCCCACATCTGCGGACAGCTTGAATACTGCCGTGCGTGATTTGGTTCCGGCTCAGTGCCTTCAATTTCCGGCAGATTTTTTTTTTCACCTCCCTTTCCCAATCGCACACCCACGCAGAGACCATCACGGAGGCAATTCCATTCCAGAGAATAACTCTGGGTTATCACGGGCGCCCCCCTGTCCCTCCAGCTAATGACGGGCAACGCAAATTGTGTTGACGGAAAGGCAAGAAGGAGGGTGCATATAACACTGCGAACGCGCGCACCACGCTTTGTAAGCACGCGGGCAAATGGAACGGAGGAATTTGGCGCATGCCACAGCTGCCCGAGCACAATGCATTGTGTCATTGCTGTGGCGCGGCGTTTTCAACAGTTGGTGTAAATGTCACCATTTCCACCCCTTTTTCCCGATGTTAAACTGACTGCTGTTCCTCTGGCGGCGTTCTCACGAGACGAAGGATACAGTCAGAAATCTCGCCGGGCAGCAGATAATGGCTGCGGAAGATATTTTTTTTAACAGGGCTTCTGAAAAATCCTGTTGTTGGAAGCCTTTGTGATCCTTCACGCAGCAGAGGTTTGCACATTCCCACACTGCTGCGAGACCGTCTACGACAGCCAAATAGAGTAGAAAGAAACCTACAAAAAATGCTGGTTTTTGTTCATTCGTGTGCAGGCTGAAACCCATAAACTCAATAGATTTGAAATTCTAGTTTAATCACAGCCAGATGGCCAGACTCGAACGCAACCGTATCATCTCAGTTCTCTAACCTCAGCCACCGCAAACGGCTGCCGTTTATTTCCAGGAAATATTTTCCAATTAATTTCTTAGGTTCTTCTTAGGTTGCAAAACGTTAGTTTGTTCATTTCCAAAGCTTGATTTTTGAGGACTCTTTTGGACAATCAGGTAATTCCCAACCACTCTGTACCCCAGGCGATCAATGTTTGCCATTAGATGGGCCTGAAATCTGTGACTCAGATCGAGGGGCCAAAATAAAACATTACCTTAGCTGCACGTGGCGGCAAGGCACGAGAAATCCAATTACGAGGTGGACCCAAAATAGCAACACCTGATATAGGCACACATCAGGCGCCATTTTACATGGACGGACATTAAATTAGCAGCGGATATATTAAGTGAGGACATTCATAACACACACACATTTCGATGCATACACGCCATATGTGGCCTTTGTTAAATAACTATTTGGTGTTTCTTTTAGGTGATGGGTTGCAAAAATGCCGTACATGACGAAATATTGTACTCTCTTCAGCTCATTGCTAAAAAGAATGGCCAAATGCAGGGGCTGCAAGAAGGTGACCACGAAGTGAACTGCTTTCGAATGGCAGATTATTTGACGAGTCAAGGAAACTGCTTTGGAAGAAGAGAGTATATTTAAAAGGGTATTTGAGGCGGCGGTGCTATCACTACTGCCGTATGAATCAGAGTGCTCGACCCTAACAAAGCAGTTCAAAAAGCAGTTAAACTAAACAAAAACTTTTATCTGACCACGTAAGGCCACTGAGCTAAATAGTTATTTTTTCAGAAGTGACCTGGCCACAAATGATAGCTAAAACAAGTTGCTTGTCATGTGGAAAGTTTCTAGCAGCCAAATACTTTGAATGCATGTTTCTAAGCATGGAGAGAAGTTTCAAAGTTTCATTTATTAGGTATAGCCCTGTGAGCCATTCGGCTCTTGAATCGGGTGCAACAAAAAACCGGCGGACCAGGAAAAAAACCCACGCGGCCACGGGGAGAACATGCAAACTCCAAATATACAGGCATTGTCAGGGTCGGGATCAAACCCACGACCTCCTGCATACCAGGCGAGGGAGTTAACATCTCGCCACAGCGGCACCCCAAGACCAGACGGTGGGACACTGTGAGGGCAGATTTTGAAGGCTGCGAGGCTTCTGTGTAGCAGCTGCGAGATCTGGCGGAGGGTAGAGAGCGCTGGCAATGAGGTGTGGTGGCATCGACCGCCTTTGGCCACAGAAACACCTTGACCTGGGGACGTCCGACGGAGCTTGTGAAGGTTGGAGGCGGCTTGTGGTGGCCTCGACCATGACACCACGGATGACGTGAAGCAAAGAAGAACAAATGTTGTTACACGGCAGGCTGGTGCGATACGAACATGATCCCATTTCATCGCCGTGTCTAAAACGCTCGCATTGATCGGGCAATTCTGAGACAGCGGAATTGCCCAAATACACACGACCATATACAGATACCGCTCTGTGAACAGTGCTTGCTTATGGCTAGACCCGCCCCCATTACAGGAATGTGGAATGGTAATAGGAAATGCACGAGCACTAGCACGCACTGATTTTGAACAGAAAAACTCTTTGTTGTAACGGACAGCGCATTTACCATATATGCGCAGGGTTTCACCACAAACAGTGTTCAAACTTCCCGAAACACACTCTTGTAACTAAGATTACCGTGGGGGAGAAAAAGCAAAGAATTACGCTTTAAATTCAGGCTATTTCAATGAAACAAAGTTAATAAGTTGGTAATAAAACACCACAGTATGCCCAACGGAGTAAATATAAGTAACTCCTACGCGAGTCTTCCTCCAGTGTGAACAAAAACGCCGATCCAACGGTGCGAGGAAGAGCGAGGGGGGGCGGTGGGGGGGGAGAAACCATCTCCAGATGGACGATGCGACCGGCCACCACAACACCATAAAACGATGAAATTCAATATCTCAGGGCACGTCTGGACAGCGCACAATAAAGCCAGCGTCAATTTATCGTCAATAAAAACCTCGTTAGAGGCCGGGCATAAAAATCGATGCGGCGTCAAAACCTCAGCGCGGCCGCACATAAATCGTCGCGGTTATTATTTTCTTCTTCACATTTTTTTTCTTTTCCAGCGAGCTTGGAACCGACCGTGGCATTCCTAAACGAGTGTCGCCTCAAGTGCATTCGCTTACAAGCCACGTTTGTAACACGTGTCAGCTGTCCCTCGATGAATTAGCCAGCATCTCGGGTCATTGGCTTCCAAAGCGTCGGCAAATCTTGGAGGTGCAACACGACGCGTCGAAGTGTGAAAAAATAAAAATAGCTTTTACCCTTTCTGGCAATAACACAGTTGATAAGATGTTCAAACACCTTTTGCAAGGAATCAAGTCTGCATTTAACCACACGTACCTGTGGCGAAGATGCAAATAAAACATGCTCTGATAATAATATGCATTTTCTTTTAAACTGATTGGCCTACGCCTGCTTTGAAACTCAAGCTGCCATGCTCACGGTGACTGCTTTGACATTGCCCGTGTGAGAGATGATCGCTACACCGAGAGACACGCAGATCAGAGGACGAATAAAACGAAGGAATTCCACGTTGATAAGGAACGCACGTGCGCAGGTTTCGCTTAAGAAGGAATGACGGCCTACGGTGGAGACTGGTGAGGAAATGGAAGCAAAATTATCGAACGCCCCCTAAAACGATGATCAACCCTGGACATGGGAGCAATGAGCTCGTGCGCAGGAGCGAAATTGAACCGTTGTTGAATTGCAAGACCGTCAGAAATGGCATCGATGTGTGGAGGCTTTCACCCAGCGGCGGATAGATCGCGGAAGATGATTGCGTCACAAATTAGCCGTTTACTTCTAAACCAAAGTGGACGACATCAAAGCGGAGCTCGTTGAAAGAGCTCAAAGAAGTCGCTTGGAGTGCTCTTGACAATGCCTGCGACCACTCCACCCCCTCTCCCCCACCATCCCCAAGACATTTCTGGTTTCATCTTTACGACGCCTCGTGAGAGAGCGAGGGTAGTGAGGGAGCACCTCCACCTTGGTTTTAAGGGTCACCCGAAGGACCGGGACAAACCTCCCCCAACCCCATCACCTCTTCCCTGCGTCAGACGCGCGCTGCTGTAATCTGTGCTGGATCCCCGTCGTTAGGCAACGGGATGCTGCTGCCGGATTACCGCTCGCGGTAATGGCCGGTGCTTAGCAACGGGTCCCGACAGAGCCATCTTCCTTGGCTCCACTGCCGTCGACGACGCGAGCCAAAGCGGGTCGAGTGTGCGGGACCGAGACAACGGGCACCAGTGTGGAGTACAATGATACAATGCCCCCCCCCCACCCCCCCGGGCAAAAGATGGAATGTGTGCTCAGTGGACAAGGCTCTGTCCTGCAGAGTGCAACAGCGCAGAGATGTCTTCATTGCGCTTTCCCCATGAGCAAATTATCTTTGCACGCTTGCTCTATGAATGCCCGCGGTAGGACGGGGAGAAGATTCCCAGAAATGTAGAATGTAAGACGAGGTGGTGGGTGGGGGAGGGGGCTGGGAGAAGGCCAACCATTTTTTCTGCTTGTAATTGCGTATTTTCAGGAATGTTATGAGAATTATTATTCTGAAATTATCATGGGAATTATTATTATTATGGGAATAAATTATTATTCTGAATTATGGGAATTATTACGGGAAATATGATGGGAATTACTATCATGAGAATTATTTCAGGAATGTTATGGGAATTATTATTCTGCAGAAAAGATCCAGTAGCACGTCATGAAGAAAGGTTTTCTATTGATTGAAAAAAAAAACACTTCACGTCGGATGGATGTATTGCAACGTGCTACAATTTACTCTGAAGTTCAGTCTGCCACATTTTATCATACACACTGAGAGAAATCAACGAAGGAATGTCCGAATAATTTTGAAAGTATAGCCTACCGTCATATAATTTCATCCTGACACACTAATCTAATTCTGAAGTAATCTAAAGGTACAATTAAAACACAGATCTTAAAATCCTACAAATGTGTGGCAAGTAGTTTGAAATTGTATTACATTGTTTTACTCATTTAGGTTATTTGAGTCCTTTAATTCTCAACAATTCAGTCTTTGAATCGCTCAGTTTGCTGTGGCAAATATGTGATTACCCACATGGCGTGTCCTTGAATATTTCTGTGAATTTTGATTAAATGCAGGAACTGAAAAAAAATACTATGAAACTAGGCTCTATTTAATAAAACATTTTTTTTAATGCAAAGTTAATGTGTTAAAAACTAACAAGCATTGTCGAAAAGAGTGAAAAGTTATGAGCTTTAAGGTGAACATTTGCATGAGTTGTTAATAATGTTCACACGATATTGTGTGCCAGAAATTAAACAAGTTCCCTCTTCAGGAGGCTCAGCATGACCCATTAACCTACTGAAATTGTTATTTTCACGAAACAATGCATTATTAAAGGATGCATGTCTACTAATTTGTATATTTACTTTAAATACTACGTAGATTTTTACACGCATATGTAAACCGATTCTCATGTTGTGAACAAAAAATGGGCGAAATGCATAAATGTGTAAGAATAATGTAAACAGCAGAGCATGAATAGCTCTTGTCAAGCAGTTACATCCACGTGACCCTTTTGGCAGTATCAAAATATTGAACGATGCCTTTCTGTTCATGATGTTCAAGTCTGCATTAACCATCTATCTATTTAAAAAAATAAAATGTTTCACACATTTGTGTCGTGTGCGTCATTAACCCTTTCTCATTTCGATGACATATGTGTAATTCTTCAGTTTTTCTTCAGATCCCGTTCTTATTATGTAAAAAATGTAATCACTTTATCGGTACATCTTCAGGTCAGAAGACATACTGAGGCTCCCACAAGGCCATGCGAGAGGGCATGTGGCACAGTTTGCCACCAGCTATCATATGAGTGCGGTAGTTTCGCTACGGTTCCCTGCGATCAGTTCAACGTCTTTAAAAACAACGACGCAACGCCTCTCTAAATAAAAATGCACGCTGACCCGCTTGTGCGTTCAGAGATTCAGCCGTTGACAGGACCCACCCTGCAACTTGCAGACGTCTCAGAACGGGAAAGGGTTAACAACCAAAACAATGGGACAAAAAAAAACTGCAAAGAGCAACAGAGAAGCGTGGAGAGAAAAATGCTTGGAATTACCTTGAGAGATAGAATAGGGGAACGCATTGGTCAGAGAACGTTGGCAGGCTAGTGGCATAATTCAAACTGTAAAGGGGAGGGAACTTTGAGCAGGACGCATCGTTGGCAGGAATGATGACCGTTGGTCAAGAGTAAAGATGGAGCAGCTGCTACCAATGGGAATGCGTCTGATAGAGTCGACACACACACACAGAAGATTGAGCAAATTAAATCGGCTTGTGTGCGGGCGCTAGGTGGATTCTTAACATTGTAGGATCGTAAGAGACGGAGGTGGAATTGGGGGAGGAAGGCTTTCATCCTGCAGAGGATTGACCATGGCTGATGATGATGATAGAAGATGAAGATGAATCTGTACAATGGGCATGAGTGCCGACCTCAGTTCGCTGTGGCCCTTTCACAAACAGTGTCTGTAAACTCTTGATGGAAGCGGTTTTCTTTTTGCAATCGAGTTATTTTCTGGATGCAATTTGTCTGTGCTGCCGGAACAGAAAGGGTTTTCAACAGCCATCGTAACGTCTCTCATCTTCACAGGCTGAGAAGTCTCCGCGATTCGGTGACAAACTCAATTTCAGATAACTTTCCCGAAGTGAGCCCCCAAATACCTTTGTAAACCAGGTCTCACGCGAGTGAAACTATTGCTAAGCTCGCTATATCGCAGAAGAATTCACCGACTTGGGGGAAACTTATCTCCAAAGTTTTGTGACCGCAATCGCATTGTATCCAAAGACAAAAAAAAATGCCCAGCCATGATAATTAATAAGTGTGATGCTTCTGAACAGCGGCTTGGACGTCTCATGCTGATGTTCGGAATGTGTTTGTGCTTCATGTCCATAACAGTGACAATTTGCAACGGCAAGTGTGAGATTGGTACAAATTGCTTGAAATTGTGACGTTATTTAACACGTAGGCTTTCACGACCAATATCATCCATGATAGAGGTTTTTTGGGTTAGATCGCGTAAATATATAAATGTGTCGTTAAAACCTACCACCACCCGACACAGCCAACTAGCGAGGGTTGTCACGTAAACAGAACGTGCCGATCCGTCACTCGTACAGCACACCGGTGTGTTAGAGAGCCAAGGCACAACATTTACAATCTGAGTGCTCATGTTCTGTTCATGTGACAACCCTTACTAGATGGCTGTGTCGGGTGGTGGCGGGTTTCAACGACACATTTATTTTTTTAAGCGATCTAACCCAAAAAGCTTCTATCATGGATGTTACGTTATTCCTGAGACTACTGAGCCCAATTAGAGGAATATTTCCCCCAGAGGAGGGGCACAAGTTTGTCTGTCTGACATTGATCATACAAAGATGCAGCTGTGATGTGTGGTGTGAGCTCCAATCGCTAGGTGACAAGGTGCCTGTAGGAGGCAGGGTAGCAAGAAAGTTACTGCTTTCATCTGTGGAGAGTTTTGAATGTCATTCACTATATCATCTAGTTTTCCACAGCTTCAAAATGTATTCATTAAACTGCTGTTTGGCAAAACAGTCCAAGGCAGAACCAATGAGAAGACCAATCTTGAGACACAGTAAGACTTTCAGGATTATGCGAATCTATAATTACATTATTATATCATTTCACATGAGTGATAATCATTACAAGGCAAGTGATAATTTATCCCTCGAAATATTTAGTTCATTGTGATTATTCAGGGGTCACAATTCGTTTAAAGAATATATATATTTTTTTACCAGGAATTGAAATGGGCCAGAAAGACCCAGAATGCTGTGGTGGAAGTGAAAGTCTATATGTCATCTACATATATATAAATCACAACTGTCCATGTGGCCGTCCATAAATGACGTCACGCACCTAGGGGGGGGGGGGGTCAGACATTTGTGACGATGT
>CM025660.2:2329691-2391475 GCA_014621495.2 Entosphenus tridentatus | reverse complement strand
GGGCAGAGCTTTGTGGCGTCATATTTGAGGGGGGTCTGACTTTTTGTGACGCCGTGTGACAAAGAGGGGGGGGGGGGGTCAAAAATCGTCCAAAATCACGTGACGTCATTAATGGACGGCCCCCATCCGTCATACTCTGCAACCCTCGAGCGGTACGTGTGAGGAAAACAGATACAATTTTGTTAAAGGTCTACAAATACATACGTAACATAAATATAACATCGCTTTACTATTTGAAATGAATGCGCTGCAACAGGCAAAGGCTCAATTTGTACAGTCCAGATCTGGCAGCGGATGTGTGGAAGTGGCATTTATGAGTTCTCCCAGTAATTTGTTCACAATTTATAACATCGTGGTGAATATGGGGCACCTCGAGTGGCTCCAGGGATTACACAAACCAATTGCATACAAGATATACCGATAGAAAATTATTTGAGTTTAATATGCAGAATCTGGTTCTTGTATCATGATCATAATGATGTTTTTTTTAAAACCAATCTTATTCTCTCTGATGTTTATAGATAGCAATAATGAGATGTTCAAGTTGAGGTTGGCTAACCACTGAATTGCGTCATCATCCTGAACATCCCTCCGTCGGAATGCATTTTAACCAATCAATCAATGCATGACTGAGGTGAGTTGAAGTGATGAGCCCAGGACACAAAGGACAACGGTGGAATGAATGTGGGGAGGGCCCAGGAAAGCAATTAGTGGCGAAAGAGGACCAGAATGTGGACCCCACACAGAGAGGGTAAAATGGCAGGAATAACAAAAATCGATGCATCACTGCATCATTAATTCATTACATGCTAATGCGTATGCAGTGCAGGTATGATCGCCATGACATATTCCAATTTTGCTCTATCTGAGCACAAGTGTTGTTCGCCTTGGGAATTCCCGGGGGGTACGTTATTTGTGAGAACAAAACGATGTGACCCCCTTAGCGCCGAATACTGAATCAAAACAGGGTAGGGACGGCGGGTGGCAGTGGCAGGAGCAGCAGCAGCATCTGGAAGATGAATCAATAATTCAGCGACGACCCGACTGGAGTTCAGGAACAAAAAAACACGTCCCTAATTGCCCAATTTTATCCAGCTTCGGGAAAATGCGGCCACAATGTTTAATCAGCGCCATAGAATCTCATTAATGGCTAAGAGATTGGGAACTATGAGTGAGGGCCTAAGGTGGCGTTGGGATTTTGGTGGGCATTCGGAAAAAAAATGGGTGCGAGAGAGAGAGGAAAGATACTCGTGCTTTCATTTGTTACTGTGTACGGTTGGGACTGGGGAAAATGTGTGAATGTAACGAATACAATCTTTAATAGCCAGCCTTATTACGGCTGGCTATTAAAGATAACAAAAAAAGTCCTCTAATGCGCACACATCTCGGAAGTTGTAGGATAGTAATGTTTAATAGCGAGGAATTGGCACCTCAATTGCAAATGGCTGTTTTACTTTATAAATCATGCGTTTTCAAATGGACTCTTGATATATATTTTGTTGTTATGGAACTGCAGGTCCATTTTTAATCAAATTTTTTTTACTAAAAACCCCCCACTAAAATTGCATACTGAGCGTTAAATATAATCGAAAAACGTACAATGTAATATTCAGCATTTCTAATTCACTGATGAATGAAGCCCTCCTCCATTGCTGTGAGGGTTTTGGGGCCATCGTCAGCCACGCCGGCGAGTGCGGGTTCGTGAATTTGGAAGCCCTGGACCGGTTTTGATATCGTTCATTGCCACTGATGTTGGTCGTGGCCAGGAATAGAACTCAGGCCACCGGGTTTATAGTGCGTAGCGCAAACCACTGAGCCACCACTGTACCCCTCCTTCGCGTACCATTTACCGTGTCGGTGATGTGTACTCCCTCAATTGAACGAGTCGAGAGCCCAGGGGATAGAAAATCGGGGGGGGGCCCCCCCAGTGCTTAACATGTAAATGATTATTGTTAGGCAAACATTTTCGTTTTTGTAACAATTTACAAACATCTTTGCTTTGTAATTGATACTCATTACACATTAATTAATGACTATTCATTACAAAACAAAAAGGTATTTTTTTTGTATTGGTGAATGGAACAAATTACGATCTGGGTCGTGGAGTGGAACCCATTTCCTGCGCATGCCACGCTTGGCCACCTTGCTTCCGTCCGCTCGCCTACAGCGCCTTTGATGAGGCCTGCTGTCATTTTGAACTTCACCGTTCACCGACGCAGCCCACGACCAAATCACCCGGAATGTGACAAATCTCATCAGGATCTCAGAAGCGTGCTTAGCTGGCTGTGGGTTTCGTGCCGTGTTTCGGCCAGCAGAAGGGCATTGCGGCAAAATCTATTCATCTTCTTGGTTCTTTCGGTAAAGTCACGTAGAAGGGAAATAATAAAATAATACAAATAAAACATAATAAAATGCAATTCTCACAACACAAGCAGCCGTCCTCGTTGTGGCCGAAACGTCGTGATAATTGTATTTTATAATGTTTTATTTTATTATTTTATTATTTCCCTTCTACGTGACTTTACCGAAAGAACCAAGAAGATGAATCCCTGCAGTCACGAAAGCTTTAAATCGAAAAGAAAAATCTATTCTCTACTTCTATGCCCCCATGCTACTACCCCCACTGGCTTTACAACCAAACGCTGACCAGCGTGGTGATGATTGGTCGAATAACTCTCACGGACCTGCACGATGCTGAGAAGCCCACACCCAGCAGTGGATTTCACAGAAGGGACTCTTATTCACGGATGCAGTTCATCGGTCTTCAGGAGCCGGTTGGCCTTCTTACGATGGGTCACAGTTACAGCGCAGCAAGAACGTCGCTTGGGGCATCAAGCGGGGAGAAAGCTACCGGTGGAGACGAGAAACGCTCTCGTGCATTGTAATGCGGCGGAGTCGATTTTGACACGCGCACGTGACCCCGGTCTGGGTCTCTAGCACGGCAGCTGGCGCAGATTTCACCACGAGTTGCGAGGCTCGCTGCCGCCCGACGACACACGTGCGCTGCACGCTAACGAACCCCGTCCAGGCAGGTGCACGGGGGGACCCCCCAATTCCCCATTTAATTACCGCTGCAATGCATGGGCAGCATCCAACAATGGGCATTTGTACAACAAGCGTTCGAATTATTATTTTACTTGCCCCAGTAACCAGGAGCCCCCTGATCACCTCGCGAATCTGTCGTTAATGCAGAACAAGGTTTTTCTTTCTGTTTCAGTTTTTTTTGCCTGATTCCTAATGAGCTACTGTTTTTTTCGAGGCTCGGCCCAATTTTAATTTACCAACAGCATTTAGCAAAACTATGGGTTTTTTTTTACCTGGACGTGCGTGGAGTAATATACAATGAGCAATGAGTAGCCGTACATTATGCATACATTTAGCACACTAGAAATCCTGCCTGTTGCTTGTTTCTAGCGATTTCCAGTGCCAGACAACATGTGTTGACCCAAAATATTGAATCCCTCAGGAACAAATCATCAATTATCCACGCTGTCCCCCTCTCCCCCGAGGAACTGTTTGGAAATATGTGGGATATTGGTGTCCCGGCTTCTAAATATATTTGTATTCATTTTTTGACACAAATTAATCTTTCATCGCAAAGGGGTCTGTCTATATTAGAACATTTATGTTGTTGAAATTCCCCGAGCCTTTTAGACACCGTGAAAAACTGGGTTTTGCAGAACCCAGGCAAAGATGGCGCCCCCCTTGGCCACAGCTCATTCAAAATAAATGTGAAAAAATTCCCCCGCGGTGAAGTTCTACATTGACATGTGACAACTTCCCCTTGTAGTTTAAAACAATTTAAAGCACATACTTTTGACGATCAAAGGGTTTGTTTAATACTCGCTGTTTACATATTTGAATCTGTGGCTGTCTGCTGTTTTTTATATTTTTCTGTGATCACGCAGTGGACAGTAGGCAGTGTTCAGGTAGACTGAAAACTCATTAGAGATTGAAAACCCATTTATTTAGAACTGCTTTTGGTCTTTTGTTTGTTGTTCTTCCCCCACACCTCCAATGCGCACGGTTGGCAAGGTATGGTGCAAGCTCAAACATACGTTCCTTTGTGACAAATGTGTTGAAGTGAGAAGCAGTTTTCTGCTTTTGACTGGCAATTGCTTTTTTCTTCCAACCAAACTTTTTGAAACAAGCATCTCCCGCGGAGCATCTGTTTATCTTACAACTTGGAAAGCAACCGAAGGCGTCGCATTAGCGTTGCAGCACACAGCTGCAACACAGTGAGCTCGTCGGACGCCCACAGCTAAAAAGTTTTAATTACCCTCACATTTCATGTTCATTACGCGGCAATGTCGGCGCAATTAAGTAACCCCGAGTCCTCAAACCGTTCATCAGCAACACTTTAAAGGAGATTGATTTTAATAATTGCAATTGTGTCCCTGTAATATGAAATTAATGCTGCAGACCGCAGCAAGAAGATGCAACAAATGGGCGCTAATTAAATCACTTCAAACTGTTTTGAACTCTCATTTAATGAAATGGTGACCATAAATCTGGTTTAAAAAAAAAGCTTTCTTAAAACGTTTTCCAGAGATGCAGATCTCACCATGTGAATAAAAATCAAGCAATGGAAACAACAAGAAGCCCTCCTCCGATGGACGGCGGCACGACAAGCGAGCGAATTGCTTCGATACATTACAGCCCAGTTGTCAGGTCACTGTGGGATGAGGGCCCTCCCACTCACACCGTGTCAGTCGCAGGGAGTGCTTGACCTTCAGCACGCCGGTCAGTGTGGGTGGTTCGGTGATACCACGTGCCACGCAATGTCTGATGTGGCTCGGAATCGAACTCGGATTGCCGGGTCACGAGCGCAGCACTTGCCGCCGTGTGCTTGTGAATGCACCCGTCAACCCAGCGCTGGAAGAGGGCCTGATCATATTTCCCATCGTGGGTGAGAGCGGATTACCGATGACGGCAAGCATAGTGCAGTTACATCGCATTTTTGTTGCACTGCTTGCCATCTGCTGCCCACAAATGTAGCCCCAAAGCAGCCTTTAAATCCTGCTTTTACACACAGTGGTCACCCACCTAGGGGATCTCCAGGCTCAGCCCTACTTATACACTGTGAAATGCTTACCATGTGCACATTTTAATGAGGGCAGTTGTGAATTCGAGTTGAGGGTTTTTTTTTTACGTACTGCGCTATGCGTGCTCAAATATACAATACAGTAAGTAGTCACTGCTGTTATTGCTGAATAAGCGGGTGTATCGGCCGCACGTGCCTGAGACATGGAAAATTCTGCGGGACCCGTGTGTGCCCGTTATTTTTTGCGTGTTTTTTTTTCTGGCCTTATTTACGTCGCGCAGTGAAACGTCCAGCAGGCGATGCATTGGGCGCGTTTACGCCCGATCGTCTCAGCGGACGCCGCCGAAGACGAAGCAAGACAAATGCAGGCCGATTTATGGCAAGGCGCAAGTATGCAGTGCAGTGCAAACGCTCAATCACAACGGACGTTATTCCTTCCGAGCACACCAACTGCACATCGCAGATGTTTGCCCCCCACCCACCTTACACCCACTTTTCGTTCGTACGCCGATCGTCGTCGAACGTTATTCACGGAGCTACAGAACCGATGCCTGCGCTGTAAATCCACGAGCAATTGGCCTACTTTGGTGATTGGTGCGATGGCCTCTGCACAGTGTTAAGGGAATGCAATAACCGAATGCGCTGCCATTGCAAAAAGCGATGGCGTCAGCATGTTATCACCGCCACACCGTTCAACGCTCCGCTTCTGGCGACGTGTTCATGCGGATGAGACGTGCGCGATTTAAACGGCGCAGTCCTTTGACTACGCGGCTCCAAGCTTGGTGCAGAAAATAAAAGATAGCAAGTCAGCACAATGAGACAACTAAGTTACATGCTAATGCTGAGCTAGTTGGAATGTACGTAACATTTTAACTGCGTCTCTTTCCCAATGTTGTTCCAATTGCACTATTGCTTGTTATGTCACGAGATGAAATAATGACCCTGGGTGAGAGAACAGCCCCGTCGAAGAAGATATGATGGAACTGCTACTGAAATCACTGCTAGTGACTTTTTTAATACACTCAGAAGATGGCACACTCCCATATGTCCCGCTACACACAGACATGTTTTTATGGCATCGCAGTCTGAGATATATATTATTCTCGGAGCTGGAATTTATCCCAATTAAGTGAAACCCTAATTCATTTTTGGGGGGTGGGGGGGGGGATTTGGTGTGCAAGCATTAGTGACCAAAGTGTGGACCGTTAACTCGCTA
Source organism: Entosphenus tridentatus (assembly GCA_014621495.2). Classification (NCBI taxonomy): domain Eukaryota; kingdom Metazoa; phylum Chordata; class Hyperoartia; order Petromyzontiformes; family Petromyzontidae; genus Entosphenus; species Entosphenus tridentatus. The sequence goes on along the minus strand of CM025660.2, from coordinate 2,385,215 downwards.
CAATTGAGAACCTGGCGGCTGAAACTGAATTCCAACTTTGGCAGCTTCCGCCTCAACCCTCTGACCGCTCAGCCACCACACAGAGGGCACATTTTAATGTTTCCAAGTTCATCTCCACTCGCAAAGCCGCGACGGGAGAGGTCACACAGGTTACCACGGGTGCTAGTGGAGCTCTAAAGAAGAGGGCTCTGCCAAACACATAGCCTTTCGCTCTTAGCACGTGACCTTTCACTTCAACAGATGACTTTACACCTTGGCGTGTGACCTTACGCCCTGGCATTTGTCTCCAAAAGTGGGACAGTAACAAGCAGAAAAAGTACACGAAACACCCAATTAAGAGTGGCAGCTCCCTGCACCTCCCAAAGGAAAAGAAAATAACTTGCCCACACTTAGCGGGCGAGGTCTTGGCTCAGCACTCGGCCCCTGTTGAGAAAATATTGCCACCTGCCCAGTGTTGGCACGGGACGATGGGATAGCCATCGGCCGTCGCCAGTGAGCATCCGTGCACACATGCAGCATTTTGAGAATCCACAAAAGCTAGACAGGTGTTGGTGATGCTAAAGTATTAACACAAATTTAATTAAAGTCTTTGTTCTTGACTCCAGACACGATTTTTCTTGGGCTTTTTCGAATCGCGTATAGTTCACTCAAGGTATAACAACGCACACGTTTATTAATGTCTATTCTTAGGCCCACAATACCTACACTGAATAGTGTGTGTGTAAGAATCGATGTATTTTAAATAATACGTGTTGTATGTAATAGGGTCATGTGACCTCCTCCAGGCACTACAAGTTGTTACATTCACAGCAATTTTTTTTATAATAAATTCTTGAATAGAACCGTGACCCGACATCTTGACAATTCATTGACTCTAAGTGGGGGGGGGAGTGGAATCTTTACACCCAAAATGTTTGTCATTGTTTGTCTTTGACCATTTGTGAAAACAAGTCAAGCTATTGTATACTTCATTCAAAACCCTTTTGGTGACATCGTCATCACGCACAAAACGAATGGCAGATCTGGGACGCGAAGCTGGGCCGAGCCTGCAGTGCTTGGATCGGTGGCTCCAAGTGTGAGCAGTAGAGGGTGGTGAAGCTAAATTAATTGTTGTGCTGTACTTCTATGCTTCCACACCTATGTTTTCTATCTCCACCAACAGCCCGGTGGAGCCAGATCAAATAACCCCCATGACTCACAGCGGTGTGGGGAATCCCTCATTCGGAAGTGGATTTATTGACCATATATGTACATATGCAAAACTAAAAACTAAAGCTATTTTTCATTTAAGCAGGTAAGGCCCACTGAGCTATATTGCTCTTTTTCGGAAGCGACCTGGCCACCAATGATAACTCAACAAAGTGGCTTATCACATGTAAATGTATAGCAGTTAAATACTCTAATCGCATGTTTATTCTAAATGTGGAGGGAAAACCCAGAAGACCCAGAGAAAAATCCACGCGACCATGGTGATAACATGCAAACTCCAAATATATATAAAAAAAGAGTCGCTTGATCCTGGAAAATTAGGACTTTCTCAATAACAAAAAAAACTGGCACCCAACAGGAAATGTGGCCTCACTTCCTGTCATCGCGTCCCGCTTAATCCCCTGCTCCACAGCCTCTTCTGTAAAGCTTCCACAATCAGCCTCCCACTCACAACCTGCCCTGCTTGCAACACATCACACACCCTTGGTCCAAACATGTAATCCGGACCCTGTGCCCGAGTCCTTGGTTTTCACGGCTACAAATAAAGTACAAACATAACAGAAATGGTCAAACGTGGGCAAAGTCGGATTCTATATGACATGTTCTATCCGTCATTCTTGGGTAACCAAACATACACGTATTGTGGTTATAAAAAGCGAGCAGCCAAAAGCCTCAATCCCTAATAAATATTTTAAAATGAAAACAAAATAACAACCGTATAAGGGAGAGGCTAAATAAGATTTTCGTCTAGATCAGAGTTGTGTACACGATAACAATGCGGCAGGAAGATGGCTTTGGATGACTGACAGAAATTGCACAGCACAAAAAAAGAAGACCTCGCAGAAAGAAAAAAATATATTTTCGTTGAACGAGAGAAAAGTCAAACATCACATGTCACACACCAACGGCTTTACAGCAATCATATATTGACAAAACACTGTTTCTTGATGTAACTTTGTGTCTGATGCATTCACAAAGCTTGCTATTCACAGACATCCATGTGAAAAAACAACAACTAAATATTGTCACAACAGACAGGTCAAAATAACAATGCGAGCGTTCGGTGGAAGCAATTTTATATTTTGGAATTTTTACATGTTTCCTGTTGTCTATGTGTTTTGACTAAACTTTAACACAAAGTCTGGCCCCTGCCTGGCATGAAGCGTTATTTAACGCGGGCATGTAGCATACTTTAAAGCTTTAAACTTTTTACTATTTGATCACCGCCAATCATTGAGACCTGCTCACACTGGGTTGGTGTAGCGTTACGGAAATGGCGACCTGTGCTCGACTCCAGACTATGGCTAACATCAGTGGTGTGATATCTTCACAAATCCTTGCCCCCCCCCCCATCACCAACTTGCACCGACCAGCCTGGTGAAGTATGGTCAAATAGCCCCCGTAACAAACGCAGTGCGGGCAAGCTTTTATCTCGAGGTGGATTGGAAAAGGGCTAAAATTGTCGAGAGGAATGTTGTGATTCAAGTATCTTCCAGAAGTTTAGCCAGAATAATGTTTGGTATACAATCGTATAATTTGGGAAATATTCAGATAATGAAATAACGAGCATAAAGTAGACACTGAATATGTTCTTAAACACATAAACATCCCACTATAGCCACAAAGACTGTTGGAACACGTGCCATTAGCGAGCACCTATTTATAATCAAATCAAGTAATCGGTGTATTTTGTATATTTGAAATATCATGCCAATCTGCCTTTGTCTCCAAGTACAGATGCCAGTATAGAGAACCAGGTCGACCGAGTGGAGGGACCCAAGACCAGTCCAGATATTGATCACTGAAGTTGGCCGCGAGTGGGAATCAAACTAGGGTCGCCGGGTTCAAAGCGTGGCACCGCCAACCACTACAACAGCGCTCTGCCCCCAGCTTCATGCACGCACGCACGCATGCGTACAAACCTATGTCTCGAGAGTGACCACAAAAGCAATGCGGTACTCAATAGCACTGCATTACCGTATAAATCCCTGCAGTTCTCCCAAATTCCATTGTGTTTTTTATATACTTGTACAATGAGATCCATAGTCTGGAGAAGAAAAAATCTCTGGTAAAAAAATTGAAAATAATGTTGTGGACATTAAGAAGATAGCCTATTAAAGCAGAGCTCTCGGTGGCATTCAGTGGCACGCGTCTCGCTTGTGTTGGCTGCTCAAAGCCACCCCGACAAACGGCGCCCGTAAACGGTTTGCGTACATTACACTGTGTAACTTTTTTTTGTTCCTGGGTAGTAAGTGTTATTTTGTAATTGCTTATGCCTCAAAAGTATAGTGAATGGCTATTATTCCCAACAAACTTTGCTTTTGTGACCAGGACAGTGATATTTTGAAATTGACCTATTTTCAATGAGAAAACGGGCAAATTTGTGTCTTTTCGTTCACATAAAGTCAGAAAAAAACATATGAATAATAATTAACATGTATTTATATTAAAGTAATACAAAAGTACTACGAAAGAATTAGACACCAAGGCGCACTACCACAGGCGGGACTGGCCACAGCGGACCAAGTTCTCTGTGAGGAGGAACAACGTCAAGTGGGAGCCACTGGTGGACCCCCAGAAGGTGCTGATGCCACCACTGCACATCGAATTGGGCCTCATGAAACAATTTGTCAGAGCTGTAGATAAGGAGTCGGCAGCATTCAAGTCTTCTTCCCCAAGCTGTCTGAGGCAAAGGTCAAAGCCGGTGTCTGTGTCGGTCCACAGATAAAGAATATCCTGGAGTACAATGAATTCCCCAAGAAGCTCACTAGTAAGGAGAAGTGGCTTGGAACAGCTTTGTCGCAGTGGTTCGTGGTTTCCTGGGCAATCATAAGGTCGAAAACTATGTGGAGCTGGTTGAGACTCGAGTGAAGAACTATGGCACACTGGGATGTAGGATGTCCCTCAAAGTCCATATCCTTGATGCTCATCTTAATAAATTCAAGGAGAACATGGGAGCGTACTCGGAGGAGAAAGGCGGTGCTTTCAACAGGATATACTGGACTTTGAACGCCACTACCAAGGACAGTATAACGAGAACATGATTGGGGCTGATTCGTGAAAGTGATTTATAGTATAATTGTAAAACTCGAAAAACTACTCACTTCTAAATCTTTTGTAGTCATTTTTTTATCACTTTAGCATAAATACATGTAACATTTTATTCATGTTGTTTTTTTCTGACTTTAGGTGAACAAGAAGACACAAATCCGCCCGTTTTCTAATGGAAAATAAGTAAATTTCAAAAGATCACTGTCCTGGTCACAAAACCAAAGTTTGTGAGGAATAATAGCCATTTTCTATACTTTTTAGGCATAATCAATTACGAAATAACACTTACTACCCAGGAGCAAAAAAGTTACATATTGTTATCACAGCAGAGAGGCAGCGCAACTCAGAGGCGTGGGGTGGGGGCAAATCGAAAACGAGCGACAATTATCTGCCGGATGTTTTTAATAAGCACACCAGAAAGAAGAAAAAGCTCCTTTTACCATCCCCTTGATGGTGGCATTGTGTGGTCGGCTGGTAGGGAGGGAACGGAAGTGACAGGCTGAGGGGGGAGGGAGCGATGGCATTTATTAGGGGGTGGTGGTGGGAGGTGGTGGATGGGGAGCCACAGAGGGGCATACATAATGAACATAATTTACAACAAAAGGGGCCAAACACCACAGCTTTTGCAATGGGCCCGCCCGGGACTACAGATGATTGAAATTCATTTTTTTATGTTTGCAGAAAGCATGGGTTTGATAGATGTATCCACGCCGCCTATGCAAGAGGATTTAAATGGGAGACTCAGGCTCAGGATGACCAATTCGATGTCATTTTAAAGCAATTTCCTACAAATCTATGTTCACGTACCGCCGGTAGTCAATCCACTGCTGGATGAGGGCCTCCGCCGTGCACTGTGGACCATGCGGGATTTTTGACCATACTTCACGCTCGTTCGTGCAAGTTGTTGATGGGGGGGGCAGGGACTTATTTAAATGTCACACCACTGATGCGAGCTTTTGATGGCTGTGGGAAGTATAGATGTGGGGCATATAAGTACAGTACAACAACGATGAACTGCACCTGCACTGCCCTCTGCTGTCTACACTGTACGTACGTTAAGGTTCTCAAAACTTTTGGAGAAGTGTGAAATGCGATTCTGCGTGTTAAGGTCTTACCAAAGGGCCGCGAAACACGTGCAGCATATTTTAATGCATTATTAATGTGACACAGTGCTGTGATGAAGTCGGTGAATTCTCACCGAGGCTCGGGGCCTTTAAAGGATGCATGCAAATCGGTGCAAACTTTTCACGCAACCAATTCACACATTTAATTGTGAAGGCCCGCAGTCGATCCACTGCTGGATGAAAGCCTCCCAAGTGCCATGTTGGTAATGAAGGTGATTTGACCATACTTCGGCAGATGAGTCGGTGAAGATTGGTGAAAGGGACACGGTGGTGGTGGTGCTCAGTACAGGTTCAAATGTCGCTCATCATCAATGAATGTTATAACCATGGCCCAGAATTAAACTGATGTTACCAGGTTTCCCGGTTTCGACGCACAGTACATGAAGCAACATGCAAACACTCCATCTGTCTTGCCTAACAGACACATTTTTTTTTTGTACATCCGTGTGTGTGTATTGGCTGTAAGGAGCAGATACCCAAGCAAGTCTTGGGCCTCCCCTAGCTCGACCTAACCTCAAATGAGTACCTGGTGTCGTGTGCAAAGAAGCGTACTGGGGAGACAAAGGCGGGCGGGCGTGTTGCTGGCCACCCACCCCCTCGTGTACCGTGCCGGCCTCCATAGGTGCTCGCGAATGGCACTTGCCCCAAAAGTCTGTTAAAGGCTATATGGGCATTCTTTGCCTTTTGTTTTGCTCATCCAAAGCCCATCCAGTGGAGCACTGCAAACCTCTGCCATTCGTCAATCACAGCATGTGCTCCTCTACTGGCGCAACATCACGGGGAATTACACAACACCATGCTGCCAATTTGTATTTCCTAAAACTGTAATGGGTAAGAATGCGGGAAGCCTAAAGTTCATTTGCTCAGAAAATATCTAATTAAAGAGGTCTTAACTTCAACTGAAATACCTACAGCATGTGCCAATGATAATAATAATAATAATGCTGTGATGACAACGATGTACTCTTCTTTTGTGGAAATTGAGTTCGTTAAACATTCGAGAACACATTTAAATGGCATTTCCATAACTGAAATTGTGGTTTAAGCTTAGGCTCGCTTTAGGTATTATAAGTTCAGATGAATCCTGACAAAATTATGATGGTTAATTTGAAAATGTACTGCGATTTGCATAATGAATGTCTTTTCAGAGACGACGTGGAAAATGCAGTGACTGTACCCCCACTCCATCCCATCCACGATCCCCGCAATTCAGGGCCACGATTCGATTAAAAAATATATTCTTCTTCTGTTTAAATAGCAGTGCCACGAGTTGCTGGCATTAGTCATGTGAATCCATTACATACAAAATACACAATAAAAAAACAAGATTCTTACACTGGTGATTCCATGCATGGTTCACGAGCGTAAGAGTCCATGAATGAGTGCATTATGACTACACAACACTGAAAGTTAAAACATATGAGAAATACAATGGTTAAAAAATATATTGTTTTTCCAAGTGCTTTGATATGTATATAAATGACATTACACATACATCACACATAACCAAAGGTGCATGTACACAGTGATGCGTTCCTGAATGCTTGAAGAGTAAAAAACGGTTTTCATTTCAAAATAACAGTGAAAGACACATCCATTTTTATTTCTCCGAGGTTTTTTTTTGGTCACTGACAATGCAATTTGTCAAGGAGCCACGCTTGGGAGCACAGGCCACAGACACACTGGCAGCCATTTCCAGGCATGTATCATGACAAAATACCAGCTGGAGCAAAATACTAGCAAGACAGGCCCATTGCCTGAAACGTTGCCGATTATAGATTTTTTTTAAGGCTTTGTTAGTGGCGAATATGTGGTCGCCTTTTTCTTAATTATTTACGACATGAATGCCGTTCTGTTGTAAGTCTACAGTCATCCAGGGTGTCTATAAATATATAATCCTTCAAAAGAGAATTATAACTTCATGGCAGTTTGAGCTGAGCGACCTACACAGCGTTTGGAGATTTGAGAAATTGGCCGCAGGATCTCACCGACGACGCGGCTGTTTATCGCTTCGAAGCTGCTGCCGATTTACTGTCGAAGATAACTTTGAAGATTTTTGTGACAAAAAAAAAAACCTTAAGAACATGAAAGATAATGTTACCAACTTTTCGTGTCAGTAATATTATTAAATTAAATATTACCAAATTTAAGGATCGAAACAGGACTTCTGCACAATTCTGGCTATCTACCTGATGATGCTCGTTGTAATTACTGGCAAAACGTCGTACTCAGATTGTAAATGTTGTGGCCTTGGCTCTCCAACACACAACCCATGTTGCCGTACTAGTGACGAATTGGCCACGTTCTGTTTACGTGACAACCCTTACTAATTGGCTGTGTTGGGTGGTGGTGGGTTTAACGACACATTTATACTTACGCAATCGAACCCAAAAAAACCACCTGTGTTGTGGATGATATTGATCGCCAAAACCTACATGTTAAACTAACATTTCGAAAACTGCTTTATTCCTAAGAGCTTACGAAGCGTGATCAGAATGTATTCATCATGTGCGGGACCCATGCCGGTGTGCAGCAACTAGTGTTCAGACTCACACAATTGACGTTTCAACCGTGCAGTTTTAAGATCCAATTTCTGGACACCGTTTGTGTTACACGTCTGGGCAGGCCGAATGTTTTTTGAGTGAACAATGTGCGCTACATCACAAGGTGGCGCCACACACAATGCCTCTCTTCATAGGAATACAACAAAAAATTGTATTCAGAATCTGAGCAAAATATTCCGCCTGATTGCTCTGTGCACCCGGGTACAATAGGCAGTGACATTCAAAAGTGGATGTACTTCACTGCAAAAACATCTTCGCTTGATTATGCATGAGGTGATCATCAAAGGCTGCTTTAATTGGACATTGATTCCCATGCACACAGATTAACGGGCCGCTGCGTTTAATTGTGACATGGGAAAAGTGCAGTGTTAATAAAGGGAAGCTGAAAGTAATGACATGATTGGAGATAGTGGTGAATAACAATAGCAATCTTGTGAACAATCTGCCCCACAATCTTTTTAAAATTATGTATTATTATTATGGTGCTGCATCCTCGCATTTGAAAAAGTTTGGCCTGAGGAACAATTACATTTTTTTTTAAATACAGCATTACAATTGTAAGTTTAATTAAAATGCCCACATACAACCTCTTGCAAGAATAGAAAAATGAATGTACCCCAATTGCCGTGGAATTAATGCAATAAGTTACAGCCTTTTTGTTGAATGGATTAAAGAGATAAGTGTATTCTTTAGAGGTGCCCAGGTGGCTTGTAGATCACAGTGCTGAGTTGGCATCGTTGAGATCTTCCAATTGAATCTGGGTTTCAGCGCCCCATGATTAAAATGCCTTCTCAAGTGTTGTGGGTTGGTAGTCTAAGCCTGATCACCAATGGTGTCCGTGTAAAAAAAAAAATCCTATGAAAGCGTGAAAGTACAATACATTGGGGAAAGAAGAGCAATGATGAAACAAAAATGAATAAGAATGCATAATATTGAAACTATTGCCAAATACGATACGTTGACCATTTTCACGGGCCTTTAATGTAATACTAAATAATGCTAGTGTAGACTAACTATGTTGCTTGTGAAAAACATATACACTCACCTATCACATGTCTAAATCAATGTAACGTACAGTAATCGAATCTGTACATGACAAGAAAACGCTTCATAACAGAATAACAGTACAGACCGGAAACAAATATGTCATAATTTTCCAACTAACACAGTTCCAACACAATTCCCGAAGAACTACACTGCCTACCTACAAGTATGCATCTTTTTTTTGCTAACGTTTAACGCGAAGGGTTTATGTGTTTGTGTGTGTACATGTGTACAAAGTATGTTTGCACAAAAAGAATCGAACATTCCGAACGATTCTTTCGGACAAAAATAAATATCCCTCGGTGTGCTTGCACCTCACGGACGTTCACGCGGCCTTAAAGATGCCGTGTTCGCTTGCGGACGTCAAAACAACAGGGGAAGATTCTCGAGTCAGATTCGGAGGAGATGCGTGGCAATGCATGAATATAAATCATAAACCTCGTGCTTTGCCAGCGCCTGGCAGAAGTGCTGGTTGGAGACCAATTATTTCTGGCGCTTCATCGAGCACATAATTGTGACAGACGCGCTAACTAGGACAGCAGCAATTCTGTGCGCTAACACTTCATAACGCGTAACGCGCGATGATAATGGAAGTTAGAAAAAAATGTTTTGAACGTGAACGATGTTATTTCATGATACCCATGGTCTGATCGCAAAGCATTGGATCGCTTAATGCTGCATAATCATAATGCAACGTGGTAATTTTGCATGCTATGAATATAACAAAAAAAGAGTTTGCTTTTTTATATTAATTATTTAGTTACATGTAATGTTTATTTTGACTACAGTAAATTATTGTGAAGTGTTTAATCCCAAAATACTTAGGCATTATTACGTGCAACTATGTGAAGAAAAAATGTATACCATGAATATGTATTCAAATCCTTTTACGGAAAAATATATGCAAGTAAAGTAAAATGTACCTTCATTTATATTCTGAATTTTAATGCATAACTCAGATGTCAGTTGGGCAATATGATTTCCCTGGCCTCAGCCATGACCCAGGGAGATGCTTTGGTTCAATCGAGATGGCAGAGCCAAATGCTCATCAGCAATTGTCACGGGATATTGTCACCACAAATGGGATTAATCATCACAGCATTACCTGTTGTAAAGTATTATATTATAAACTAGCTTTACTACCCGCCTCCGCCCGGGACTTGGATTCTTGTATTGGATTGATACACGGCCTACGCAATGGGTGGGGACGGGGATGTGTGACGTCAGCAGGCACACTACGTGACGTCAGCAGGCACACTGCGTGACGCTGCCGCATGCGGGTGACATCACAGATGTCGTGTCACCGCTCACTTGCCGTGCAATATATTATATTCATTATTGCGCCCCCCCCCAAAAAGTACAAAAGTCTATTTTTATACGTTTTGCATTGTGTACAGTTTGGAAACTACCCACATGCCAAATTTCAAGTTTGTAGCATGTTGGGAAGTATGCCAAACATTTCGAACAGACACACATATTCACACATTTCCCTTTTATATATATAGATATTATGTAGTTGCCCAAAACTGGAAAAATCTTATTGGGTAATCGGACTAGCAACATCCAGAGGTCACGTGACTACCCAAGATCGCGTGCTCCAATCCAGACCATCCCATTATCCATAATGAGTTACACTTTTCACTCAAAGTTGACATGTGTTGTCTGCAGGCAACAATTACCCTAAAATAGTGTACCATGGCATTCCGTGTTACTGCACCCCATGCTTGCTACCGTATTACATCAGGAGACTGGTGGTGTACAAGGAGGAATTATATGAAACAAGAGAGCAGGTAGTGACTCTAAAATTAACGGTTCCTAAAATAAAATATATGAACAGATATGAAGTGCATTTCCCCATAGATATGTTTGATTCATCAATAGCAATATTTTCCAGAAGCATTTTTTTTTAAGCAGGCAAAGGGTCCAGACTTGTTTTGACCTTCAGGGCATCCTCAGCAGAGTCAAATCTGTCAAACACCTGCTGTTGCATCGAGAGATGTTACAGCAAAAGTGGATTGTGCAAAAAAAAAATGCTTGGCTCATTCAGCGCAACAGCAGCCAAACCACGATGAGTTTCACGTGGGTTGGTGGAGCATGACAGCGAATCCGCGATGGGCCAACCAACACGAGCGTCAAGACAATGCAGTGACTCTCCGACCGGTGGGTTTCAAGCACACAAGTGCCCATAGGTGCTACATTGCGGATCTGAATCCTTTCCCGTTTCGAGACATCTGCAAGTTGCAGGGTGGGTCCCATTCACGACTGAATCTCGGAGCGCGCAACCGGCTGGCATGAATTATACTTATAAAGGCGTAGCGCCCGCTGTTTTTGAAGACATCGTACTCACTGCAGAGAACCGTAGCGACACGATGGCATCCTACGATAGCTGGCGCCAAACTGTGCCGCACGCCCCCTCCCACATGGTCGTTTACTTCCAATTCCGTTCCGATGACGTCCGCTAAACATGTACGTCATCGGAACAGGAAAAGGTGCATCACCGCCGCTGCCACCGTGTCCCTTTAACACAGCGGGGAGGGGCGACTCATTCGAGTTGGCCATTTGCACGGCTGCCACAAGTCCGCCACCGCCGCCACCACCGCCGCCGGCACCACCGCCGCCGCAATAGAACGATAACATTCGAAGTGGAGAGTGCAGCGCGGTGGGCGCAGCGGCGGTAAGTACAGATGCTCGCACAGCCAGCGCCATCGTTGTTACGATGACACGTTTGCCAAGGAAGGCATTTTTGCTTAATCCAACTTGACATTGTGTTTGGTCGCCTGCAGGCGCACAGAGCACAGCTGCCCTCCCCCTCTGGACGTAACACGAAGCTATTTCTGTCCCTTTAATGGACTGCGCTGTAGATGTGCAAAGCTGATAAAATTACGGCAATAATTTGCGTTTATATGGAGGGGAGTATATCGCGGATCCTGTACTTCACAGCGCATCGTATATGTTAGACAGTTTATAATACGCATCAAAATTCACGGTGTCCCGCAGATTATAAGAGTACTTTGTCACACAATTCCATGAATACGTGCAAAATTAGTGGATTGCAGGCAAAGCGAGGCACGTGACTACCAGCTAATTAATCCACAATAAATAGGCGCATTGTGAAGTCGTATATATTTTTTCCAAGACCCAAATGGTGTAAATCTGCCATATGCATCTATGTAAAATCATTTATTTCCATTTTTTCAACATGATTTATTCCATTGTTGAGCTGAATATGCCAGTAAGATGATTGCTGAGTGGTTCGGGGAGTACTGAGCTGGAAAAACTGAGATCCTAGGTTCAGGTCCAGGTTTGCTACATCTGTAATGATACAAAGTTTTTAAGCAAAGTAACTATATGGTCATAGCCAAGTACCCAACGATTGATATATTTGGTTTGCGAAATTAGAAAAATTGTACAGCATAGCTTGTGAATAGGTGCACCAACGTGTGCGTAACAATACTCAACATTAAGCGACACCAAAATGAGATCGGTGAGCTAATCGTTTAAGGACTTTGTCTAACCACACGGCAATTTTAAAGTGCTCTCTATGAGAGTGTTGGCACAATTGGAATTTGAGATTGGGGAGAAAAAAAACAATGTTGGTAGGCTTTTACATCAGAGGGTTACTTCTGACATCATAACGAACATCAAACACCAAGTAGGTACAACATTACTTACAACGTGCCAACACGTCAAATGGAATATACCACGTGCGATCACCCTTGAGAGATAAATACATTGAGGTATAGACACAACAAAAGGGGAAAATACACAACAACACCAAACATTTGTTGACATTGCCATCATTATGTTAAAGTTAATTAGTACTAAGTAACAGCTGTTTTTTTAGATATAAAAATTATTCCACCTGTTCGCAAATGGCAACATAGATAATAAAAGCAAACAGAAGAAACCTACATTGTAATTGATGCTTTTGCTCAATGAATAATTGTTTTTGTTATATTACGTCCCTATTATTTTAAATCACTGAAGCCATCTAAAGAGCTGCACAAAAATACCATTGCTAAATATTGAAGCTTCTGGCACCAATGCACCGCGAGGTTTGCCAACGGAGTGGTGGAAGGGGTCATCATCTCAGCTTACATTAATATAGCGCTTATCCCCTTAACACTAGATTTGAAGCTTTCGTGACTGCAAGGATTCATATTCTTAGGTTTTTTCGGTAAAGTCACGTAGGTAAAAAATTCAAATTAATAAAAGTAAAATAAATGTTTTATTTTTTATTTTATTTTACTTTTATTAATTTGAATTTTTTTACCTACGTGACTTTACCGAAAAAACCTAAGAATATGTATCCCCTTAACAGACTGCAGGAGTAAGTGCTCTTCGTGAGCACCTCTGATGGCCGGCACGGCACACGACGGGGTGGGTGGCAAGCACCACGCCCGGCCACCTTTTTCCTCCCCAGTGGCGATGTTTACTACACACCGCACTAGGTACTCATTCGAGGCTGAGTCGACCTAGAGGAGGCTCAGGACCGATGACTCATTAAAGGCTGAGTCAAGGCCCAGGGCCGGTTCAAATATCCGCCACTGATGTTGGTCACGAGCGGGAATTGAACTCCGGTGGCCAGGTTCGTAATGCAGTGGGGCTAACCACTACACTACCGCACCCCTACCCACCGCTCAATATACAAAGATCCCCTGTGTAGCCTTAACAGACTGTTGGGGCAAGTGCTGTTAGCGAGCACCTATGAAGGCCAGAACGCCTTGGCCGCCTTTGTCTCCCTAGTCGCGATGCTCACACATCGCACCAGATACTAATTTGAGGCTGAGTCCACCTAGAGGAGGCCCAGGACTGGTTCAGATAATCGTCATCGGTGTTGGCCGTGAGCGGGAATCGAACTCGGGTTGCCAGGTTCGTAGCGCAGCTTAGCGCTAACCGCCGCACCACCGCTCCCCACCGCCCAATATGACCACACGCACGTACGCAGGCACCCTTCGTAGGTGCATGCACACACACACAAGCTTATAAATGCAATGACCAACCCACGTATCACTGTTGAGCCAAAGGACGCGAGCGAGCACCTACTGAGACAATAACGATAAGGGAGAACACAATGTAGTATGGTCAGCACCTTATATTTCCGATCTCTAAAATGATGCACTCCCTGAAGGCCATTTGGGTCGATGTGTTGTGCAAGGCACACTTTTATTTTCATTTACGCGGAGCGACATTTACATGAAGGCGCTACATTGTCTGCTTATCTAAGTTCGCACTTTATATTCTTCACAACAATGCAAATGATAACGTTGTGATGTCTTTGTCCCCGCAGTACCGATGCTTGGCTACCTGCTGCAAACCGGGACCTACTTTTTAGGCTGAGCCCACCAGGATCAGGAATATTCGTATGAGAATTGTTCACGGGCCAAGATTTGAATCCAGGTCAAAGCAAATACTGCCATTCAAAGGCTCTCCATTGTGCACGCGTAGCCAACCGAACTATTGGGGCGAGCACTGTCAGGGAGCACCTATTAAGGCCAGTAAGTGGCACGAGGAGGAACGCGTTGCTGGCCCCATGCTTGCCTACCTTTGTGTTCCCAGTCCTTGTGTTTACACACTGCAGCGGACACTCATTTAAAGCCGAGTCAACCCACGGAAGGCCGCAGGGCAGGTTCAGACAACTTGCCACTGATGTCAGCCATGGGCACGTACACCCCATCCAGCACGCCAGGATATTTCACGCACAGGCAAACACGCCGTTTGTAAAACAGTAGCATGTTGTGTTGTTTTTTTCTTCCATTCCCTTCCCCTTAGCCACCACGGGTAAACAAAAACATAAACGCACAGTGCCTATGACAGGCATGCTGCGAGCGGTTCCACAGCTCGGAGCTGTCGGCACATTGGTGAAAGGACGTCTAACACCCATCACTATGGACTCATTAGAGGGGTGCAGCGTGAGAAGAATTGCAATGAGTAGGTACAACAGCAGCACTGAGCGGAGACTTTACTCCAGAGCCACCAGCTTCAAAATACCCCGCTCATTTATTTCATTGCGGTGGGATTCTAACCCCTTTTCACCATGACACATGGCACTTGTTTTAAAATAGCCGCCTCGCGAAATTAAACCGGTGTACGACACGCGCAAAGGGTGAACTAAATCAAGATGAATGTGTCCAAGCGAATGTTAGGCTCATAGTGAAATGTCTAATGGATATCTAATATAGAGAGAGCTGAATGTGAGTGAGTTACCAAATTACAGGAAACCTAATGATGCTCCGGAAGTGCTGCAAATGTTAAATATAAGCACACATGTAGTCCATGCTCGCAATTAGATGTATCCGCGAAAAAAACTAAACGTCAGAATTGTGTCCACCCAAACGTCAGGTCCAGAGGCGAATTGGTTTGTTTCTCTCATCGGGCAGGGTTATCCTCGACGTCTACACTGCTTCAAGCCTCGTGCTTAACACTCACAAGTATACGATCCCCACCATCGGTGAACCAAGTAATTCGCCTCCGGTGGAGTACGACGCTAAAGCCAATAAAAAGTGGGCAATGCCACGCTGACAGTTACTACTCCGACACTGACCAAGTGATTTCCATTCAATACAAAAAAATGCAACTATGAGTCCATCCTTACCTTTGTTATGGCCTGTTCTAAAAGCCTGCACGCTTATGTCACAGTGCAGATTCATGCTCTAGAAATGTGTACACGTGATGAAAACTACGATTCGCAAACAAACCTGCTGTGAACAACTTGGGTGTGTTAAACTCGAGGTGCGTGACGATGCATCGAGTGGTAACTTGAACGTACTGGAGATTCCCGGTTGCAGAAATCGATTATTATTTTTGCAATTCCGGGAGCTGTGAGATGAGCTCGTGCGCAGATGGACTGTTGCATCGCGAGACGGCGAGGGATGATAAACAACCAGGGGAGGCATTCATCCACCAGTGGATAGATCACATCTGCTGCTCCCGATGATTTATTATAAATAGGTCACACGAACCCTGCAGCTACTACATTCACGACAATATATATACAGTATTGTCAATTATTGAATTGTGTCAATTCATCAAATTGCCTGTGAGGCACCGGGAGGGTGAATCATTACCCCCCCGACCCACCCCCCCCCAAATTTCATTGAGTCGGCTAGTTTGCTTTTCTCAGGTCTGCCCGTGAAAAATAACGTTAACTTCAAAGAGTGAAGCATGTCTTGCATTGTCAGCAGTTGCCACATTCGTAACACCTAATGTGGAAATCTGGGTTCAGATCTCTTGCGTGCATCTGCTGCTTAAAGAGAGAGCTGGCTTACTTTGGGATAGAGGCTCGCGGAACGATAAACATGCCACCCAAGATCTTGATTTTTATCCGGAATGGCAGTACCGGTAGATCTATGCGCATCTCTCAATGCATTTTTGCTAAATGTAGTCTTAAAGCATTCCATGTCTAACGTATTAAGCCAGCAGAATCGACGAATTGGTATCCACCGCTTTGCACTTGGCGTCTCTAGAGGCTGACACATCAGTGTAAATGTCAGACTGTTTTCTCACACGAGCGCACGGTTACGTGCTTGGTTTATTTGTGTCCAACGTTTACTTTTACTCACATCCAAACTCATGCAACCACCGTGGTTGTCAAGTGAGGAACAAATCACAATAATGGACAAAAATAAATTGCAGTATAAACATTTCCCAGGAAAAAGAAAATACATAAGTCATGAAATATACAGGCATATGAAGGGGAAAAAAATACAAAAGGGAAGACAGACGCTCGTGTAATTAACCCCGAGTGTCAATGGACTAATTCGGCTACAATGCGATAGTAATATGTATTTATGGGTTTCCCAGATAACGTGGAATGTTCAGCATATTTTTGATACTACATAACCCTTCTAGGCCGAGCACAGAGCAGACGGCAGGCAGGCAGTCACGCAGACGGACAAATACAGACAGACGAGAAGTGTGAGCCGAAATGGATTTCTCATAATTTTCCGTGAAGGCCCAAAAAGTAACCCGCAACAGGTGTGGACTCTGCTGGGATATTTCGTGCCCACTGAGAGGTTTAGAGGCAGGGGGGCGGGGGAAATGAGTGGCAACTGCGGTGGCTCGGGGTGTGGGAAAGGACACGGGGTCAGGATCCCCCCCCACGGTATGCAGGAATGCATGACTGACCCGGAGCACGGACCAAACAAAGGGCCCCATCAACCGCTAATGTCTCTGGGTAAAACGTGCACACCTTCGTGCACACACTAACTGGCACTGACACTGCGCTGTTGGTGCGATTGAATGGTGTTTCATGATGCGCAAAGTTACGAAGAGTGACAACGATGGGCGGACAAAGGGAATTTGGCTGTGCGTATGAACACAAAAAATTGGTGCATTTTTGTATAAGTTATCGTGAGCGGTTTGTTCGCTCGATGATAACGACCCATAAAATCGGTGCACACATTCTCTTATAATTTTTTTTTCTGTAGAATAGATTAATTAAAAGTAAAACTAAAAATGATTGGTTGGATTATCATACATACTCTCGTTTCACAATATCCAACATCATTCTGACCACCCAACCCATCGTAGAATTGATGTTTCTGGGGGCAGCGGCGATTTTATGTGGTTCTAGATGGGATACAAGTACTCCGACACATTACCACTTACAAAACATGCTAATTAAACCACTTTAAATGTAATTAAGGGGGGGTGGGAAGCAGTTTAGTCTATTCTCCATCTTCATTATTGTCACTCAATGGACACTCAATGTGAACCACCAACTTGAGTTTTACATAAGGTTTTGTACGTGGTTTGCGCCGCAATAATTACAGCAAACTTATTGGTCAATTAATTTTATGGAAATTTGAAGCACACTTATACAGCTGGAATGTATGGATCGGTCGATTAAAATTGTGCAATATTAATTTAACAAATTTTCAGCCCTTTGTCAATATACCACAGTATGAAGGTCTTCGCTGCACTGTCAGTCCTGTCGGGTGCTGTTTGACCATAATTCGCCATCACGCTGTTCAGTGCTGGTTGGTCAAGGTCAGGTCGGGTGAGCAGCAACTGGTTCAAGATTTCACTCGCCACCAATGTTGGCCATCGCCGGCAATCGTACCCTGGGTCGCCGGTTGCGTAACGTAGCATCGCGTGATAACCACCGCTCCGCCTCCCGTGGTGTACTTTTGTAATTGCGTGTTTGTTGTGCTCGAGCCTTCGGGGCAAGTTTTATAGATGCATTCACGCAAGCAAGGTCCGTGTTGTTCAGCAGAATCGCGTCTCTTGGCCGTAGGGGCTGTGAGCGCTGTGTAAAACTAACGTTCGTCCGCAGATCAATTAACACACTGCGCCGCCAACCGCCGCTCAATACTACATCGCGGGGCAAAAGTGTACACCGAAATATCCCGCTCCCGTTGAGGATTCTTTTTGCTATATCGCTCTGCCACTTTCACGTGAGTAATTTCCAGAGGATTCGAAATGGTGAGCCGATAAGTGCTACAATCTTGGGACAACTTTGGCAATTGGCATGTGCAGAGCATATGTCAAATACCTGCATACATATTAAAGTTACCAGATATGCTATATGCATGTGTGTATGTGTATGGGTTATATATATATATAATAATGGGGAGCAGTTGTGTAGCGGTAAGCACGCTACACTCCGAATCCAGTGGGCCAAGTTCGATTCCTGCTCAGGACCAACACCAGTGATGATTATCTGAACCGGTCCTGGGCCTCTCCTAGGCCGACTCAGCTTCAAATGAGTGCCTGATGCGGTGTGTAAACTTCGGCACTGGGGAGATAAAGGCGGTCAGCGTGGTGCTGGCCACCCACCCCCTCGTGTGCCGTGCCGGCCTTCATAGATGCTCGCTAACAGCACTTGCCTTAACAGTCTGTTAAGGCTATACGGGGGATTTCAGTTGGTTAACTCAAAACATGTTGGGTCTGTCCCGTGACCTCCTGCTAAAGAGCATTCAACACTTCACAAGTCCCCAAGTGCACTTAGCCTGCCACAAGCATCATGGTGATGTCACTGGAATTTAGTGACAAATATCCAATTGTCTTATATACACGTGTGAGACATTCATAGATATTGCGATGCACAGCAAAGAAAACTGAGTTAAATATAAAATGTGTTCTTTCGTCTGTAATCACGTGTGCATTGTCACATGACTGGACTTTTCATTTGCGAAAAATGTCGCCTGTGTGTGGATTATTCATTGATCAGTCTGGTGACAGGTTATGTAAGAAGCCCAGAATTGGGGTTTTCTACAGAAGAAATGAGGCATAGTGAATCGTGACGGCAGATGCCCGAGATCCAATAATTTCGAGGCAAGGGTTTGTGGATCGTGTAAATTTGTGAAGCTCCAAAATGCGCACAGCGCTGCAAGATACTGATGAGATGGCATTACAGCAAAAAAAAGGGCTCATGGACCCATCTGTGTGGAGCTTTTGAGCGTTATCCCTTTATGCGCGAGAGCTTTCTCAGGGTCGTCCGGCTTCCTCGCAAACGTGAGACGCTCCTCGAAAATAAAATCGTACGGACATCGCAATGCAAGTCTCAACACTCGGCTATAAATGACACTTGACTTTAAGGGACTGGATTGTTAATTTTCACAGACAGGGTCCAGGAGAGTGCATGTGAGCAGCATACATACAAAAGGCAACTATCCTTCTTCCAACCTGATATACTGTTGTAGATTAAGTTGCGAGCAGCAATTGACACGAATACAAGCAGTACATCTCTACACATATGAGCCGATCAGTCCACACACGTTTGTCCCTGGGCAAGCAGTGGTGCAGTGCCTAGTGTAGTACGCTATGAACCTAGCCACCAAAGTTCGATTCCTGGCGATGGCTAACACCAATGGCAAGTGATATCTGAATCAATCCTGGCTCCCCTTCTCTCACCAGCGTGGGGTAGTATGCTTAAATTATCCCCGTAAGTGACAAGGTGAAGGAGTGGTCCTTCATCCAGCAGTGGGTTTACAAGGAGATATTAATAATGACAATTGTTGAATTATATACGAGCCTCTGCGATATGCTGGAGATGTTAATCCCGCTGCTTCCAATCGTCCTGTTAAAGTATACGCTATTTGAATTGATCCGAGCAAGAGAGATGAGGTCAACATTTCTCAATCAATACTTGCATTACAAGCATATTTATCGATTACAAAAACACTATAAAAAGAGTAATTTGTTTTATTTAAAAAAAACATTTAAGAATTGCGAACAGATATATTTTGTTAAGTTTCTCAAGGCTTGCCCCTTGCATAATTAGTTTCATTAGGTTCATTGTTTATAATTCACGCTTAATATTCTCGCTCTGTGCACACGTAGCATTCTAGATATATTCACGTGGAATATTCTAAACCCAAAGACACAGGTTGGCATTACAGCTTGATAATTTCTTCCAGCTTCCAGATAGTTGTATATGGAAGAAAGTAGGCGTGCCATTGCCCATAGGAGCGTCTTTGCCCATGTTATAATGAACTGTTTCGTATATATCGCCCAGTTTACCAAGAACGCATCCTTGAACGCAATAGGAGGGTAAGCCTTATGTCCTTAATATAGTGCTTTGCATTTCATCTTCTTTTGAAGTTCATGATGGTGATGATAATAATAGTGTTCTTCATATCTCTAGGAAAGCCTCACGGAGCATCAACGTATGTATGTTGTGCTTATTTCGCACCGTACATAGCCATCAAGACGTTTTCTTAGGAGGGCCTGCTACGTTGAGATGTTAAGTCAAACAATGTTTGCATGTGGGAGGAAACCAGAATAGATGGGAGGAAACCCGCGTGTACATTCGGGGATGACGTCCCAGTTTTGAACCGAGAGATTCGATCCACAGACACAATAAAATTGATTCGATGTGAGTACTTCGCCGATTGATTGCCTACCTGCCATCTCCTAGTCACCTTGCAGCCCTTCCAAGCCATTTGCCTACCTACAGCACCTGGCTTGCACCGGTAGTGACCCCCCATGCAAAGGTTCAACCAAGACTAAAACCGGCGTTCGCTTCTGAAATCTGAGACGGGGATGCATTTACCACACGAAGAGGGTGCAAACAATCGACTCACAAAACAGCACATTTCCACGCCGCACTAATTAGCTTTCGCAAATTAGCTCAGCAGTCAGGATTGAACAACGTGTCAAAGGAATGCCGTGGAAGCGAACGGTCGACAAATGTGAATGGGTCCAAAAGAATGCGAGTGTGAAATTCCCCGTTCGAAACACCCAGGGCATGAACCCTCCATCCCACACCCACACGAATGCCTGCTTCGACACGAGCGTTGCGCGTCACGTCTCAAAACTTGGCAGTGTGACTATGGGTCACATAGTAAACCGCTGTAGTCTGTGCTGCTCATAATTGGAGGAGGAACAGCAAAACTACACGAACCGTCGTCTCCAGAAGCCCTCTTCGTGGCTAGCAAGCCTCGACATTGGCATATTACAATATGCAAGATAAGAATAGATCCTCCCTGCTGTGCTATTGCATTTGCACGGAATACACGGCCAGAGGCGAGGGTGGGGTGATGAAGGCGTAACGTCAGGAAGCACGAACCCAGATCAACGCTGTTTGTATGCTGAACTTCTTTTGCACCGTACATCGCCAACCGTGCTAATCGGAGGTGCGGTGGATGGCGGGTGATGTCATCACGTGGACGTGCGCGGCGACGTCACTGCCGCTCGCTTGCGAGCCGTCCAGCCAAGCAGACAGGAATCCAGGCAGGAATCCAACCAGAAAACGTCTTCATTTTATAACATATTGCGAGTAAAAGTTTGAATATGATAATATGGCATGACAGCGTATCACGCGCATTTGTGTGGGATCCATGGCCGAAGTGAAGGCTTGGTGGGGGGTGGGGTGGTGGGAGGGGCGGTGGGGGCGTGACGTCAGCGCGCAGGAACCCAGCTCAACGCTCAGAGATGCTGGTGATGCCATCCCACAGATGTGTGCTCTGATGTTAGCATCGCGCACTTGGGCTTGCGCCAGGCAGGCAGGCAGGAAAAGAACCAGGAATCCAGGCAGGGAACTTTTTGTTCGAACGTGGTATGATAAAGGGCAAGAGTAGATTTACGTTTTCTGGAAGCGTACATTTTTGTCCATCCAGTAATAGATTTTCCACCCAAAAAACGTTGACTAAACGGCACTTGTTGTAGTAAAAGTGCATTTCAGAAATGGTAAGTGATGTCTCTAAAATATAACTATGCATTATTTAGGAAAGCAGAATTTTAATGTTGAAATGAAATCCACGGTATATAAAATTACAATTGACTGTACAACTCTTTCTAAACTTTCTATGGTGGGATTAAATGAGAATAGAGGCGTTTGCTCTAAAACAAAGAATCAACCCCACATCCTTTTCAGATTTCAATGGCCTCAAGCAGTGCCGGATGATCCTAGTAGCAAAAGTATCTACATATGCTACGGGCCCCGCACTTCAAGGACCCTGCGCTAGATGCTTTCAAGCTATCAATTCCGGTTCAGTGATTCTGCACTTGCTCTATTACTATAGCTATTTGTTGTATTATCTGGCTGTATAGCAAGTGAATAAATACAATAACTCTAATATGCAAGTTACAAAATTGTGTTTTAATATGTATCTGTTTTTGTTAATTTAGGGCCCCTTTATAACATATCCTACAGGCCCCGCACTAGCTTAATCCGGCACTGGCCTCAAGTCCAATCTACCGCTGCTGATTTTTCCCAACGGAACATCTGTGGCAGCACCTCAGCCCAACCCCCTCCAAACCCTTTCATGTTTCCCCGTGCACTAAAACCAGCGGAGAAAGTCAGCCCCCGCCCCCCCCCCCCCCCCAAAGCTTGTGACCAGTCCAGTCACCAGGAGAGGCCTACAATGGCCTACCAGCGACTGCTGGTGCTGTCGGGGGGGGCGGTCGTCACGGTTTATCAGCCACAGCTGTCGCTTCCCCCTCCTGCGAACGCTATTTCACGTGAGGCTGTGTCGCAAGGTCACCTGCGCGCTTGACCGAAGGACGTGTTGTAATTTAAGATATGCACGGAGGCACGGAGCGTGATGCGTGTGGGAGCGGGAAGAAATGTTGGCTCGGGGTGGGGGGGGGGAGAGGCTTCGGTCGAGTGAAGCCCGACCATTTCCCTCGCGCAATCTGCAATGCGCCGAAAACAATGAAGGCAAAAAAAATGAGGCTCTGCGGAACCGTGTACACCGCTCGGCAAGGCAAAAAAGAGCCGATAATTCAACACGCGTCACCAACATTTGCAGTCCGGGGCGGTGGATATTGACGGGAGTGGATCACCGCACAACGGAGAGCTACCTCCTGACTTCTGCATCCTTTCACGCGGACAGAGTGCACCAGATAACGGTCGGATCGCAGACGCATTCACTGAGAGTACATGGCAGGGGACGGGTGGAGTGAGGAGAATGGGAAGGGTAGGCAATGGTTTATTGTGCGACACGGTAAAGGCTTGCTTGGATGGGAATGAAATTCCCATTTCAGAAAACGCACGGAAGAAAGCACTGAAGTCGAACGATTGCAAGCAATTGTGTAATCTCTTTGGCTATTGCGCAGAGAGATCTGAATGCAAGGCGCACTGCCATACTCTCATTACTTGTAGTGACATTTTGTAAAGGGTCCTCTTGCAGAATTTCTCCTCAATAGCAGCTCACGTAAGCTAAGTGAGCTACTGAAATCCCCACGGTAATAAATTGCCGTGCAGTGGTACATGTCTGTGTTTCGGTTGAGTTAATGCATTTTTTTTAGCCGACCCATTAAATAATTAAAATGCGGCTCTGGAATTATTAGACTTTTTTTTAAACAAACAATAATAACGTAATATGTTACATTTCGATTTAAAGCTTTCGTGACTCCAGGGATTCTTATTCTTGGTTCTTTCGGTAAAGTCACGTAGAAGGGAAATAATACAATAATAAAAATAAACATAATAAAATACAATTCTCATGACGTTTCGGCCACAACGCAAGCAGCCGTCCATTAGGAAGCTGTCTTTCCGACAGCTCTGTTCTTCACCTGAGGATGGCTGCTTGCGTTGTGGCAAGAAATATCGTGAGAATTACATTTTATTATGTTTTATTTTCATTATTTTATTATTTCCCTTCTACGTGACTTTACCGAAAGAACCAAGAATATAACGTCATCTGTTGTTGTTTTTTCAGGACATCTTAAATGCACTGCTTATTTGTTGGGAAGAATCCATTTGGAATATTTTGACAATTCACTACTAATGTACTCTAGCGTTATTTCTTCGGTGCTGGAGCACTTTTACAAAAGTCAAATATGTGAGGAAAATTCTAAACAACAGACAGGTCTTTACACCATGGGAACCTCATTTGCCAGTAAAAATATGATAATTGGTTTTTTACCCTTCTATCTGGCAACAAAACTGACACCTTTTTACAAGGAGTCATGCTTGCATAGACCATAATACCTGCAGGTACTGGCAAATGAGGTTCCCATGGTGCAAATGCTTACTCCGAGCTCTCATACTCTGATGGTGCATTGTCTTTGAGTTGTGCGCCTTTTGGCGTTATCTGGTCCAACCCATGTGAGACTAGGCTCTAAGGAAAGCTGTCTCGGGTGTGGACCAATCAACTTCAAGGACAGTGCACATTATCCGAGTTATGTTTTTTGTTTGCATTATGACTGCAGGTATTGTGGTCTATGCAAACATGACTCCTTGTAAAAAGGTGTCAGTTTTGTTGCCAGATAGAAGGGTAAAAAACCAATTAACAGACAGGTCAGCAACCTTCTGCATGGTCATCTACTCGTGACCTCAGCCATTTAAGTTCACCGTCGCATGTGATAATGTCTGGATGAGCACAGTTAGAAGTGCTCAACCCACATTCAGAAAAAAAGTGGCGAGTCCAATTGATGGCCAGTGATCTACTCCACTTATCATCATCTATGGATGGGAACAACAGCTGTTCTATCGAGAGACTGAGCCCATCACTGAAACGTACAATTTCCAGCACTGTCTCGGTGCCGATTGCGGTGAGCGATGCAGATTTACTCGTTTGAGACGAATTTTTCTTGACGAATGAATTAGAAGTGAGGCTCGTTTTGTGAAGGTAGTGCCGCCTACGCGAAGTCACACTGTCCCACAGTCACGCAGTCACGCACGGCCCCCTTTCATCGAGTCTCATTTTCATTTAGCCCACGGTGTGCCAACGGCACTTTGTCCCACCAGTGCTCCAGCACAAAAAAGAGGCCTCGGGTGGACGGTGACGGCCACCCGATATTAGTTGGAGAACTGATCAAGCAGTGGCGGCTGGCCGCTCAAATGCTGGCGAGACGGTGCCGGCACTGCCATGGGAAGGCAGAAGCCGGGTGTTGAGGATGGCACCTTACCCCCAGGCGCCACGAGACAGACTCGCTCGTTAAGCACGAATGCACAGCGAGAGGTTTTTTTTTTTGCACGCTCACAATTCAGTCCACTCGGCGCGTTAAGACACAGGTCGATGGTGATAACAACTCCAGACTATTTCAGAGCTCGGATAATTGAGTGTTGAATCCAACTTGCTTTTTTTGTATTAAATGCCGCATGACAGCCCACGTTTGAAACAATATCTAATTTGGCAGGAAGACCTGGATGGCTATGCAGGGGCTGAATTTCAGGAGGATGAAGAAGATGTGCGATTGGCATTTGCAGGAAACAGGCTGCTTTTTTCCAAATGAATAAAACAGCAGTGGCCCAAGTAACGCTTTGCTATTTCATTTATAAACAGGTTGAGATGATTATAGGATCAAGATCATTGTAAATTGAGTGTTCATGTACAATAATGTACTGGGACAAATGAGACGAGACAAATAAGATGGTGACCATGACCTATCCAAAACAAAACAAAATAAATGGAAGAGATGGACAATACAATCCAGACAAATTATACAAATGAAAGGCACAACGAACTGAGACAGAAAAACAACACAAATAAGATGATTCAAAAGAAAGGGAAAAAAAATGAGACGGTATATTAGAGAGTATAAAGAAGACACACGAAGACAAAGACACACACACAATAATCGATTCTTGAATCTGATCGTGGGGCTGATACGGGGCAATTCTCTGGGAAAGCTGCATGGGTCAATGGTTACAACGATGGACCATCATGCCGTGGCTTAAGAGCAGAACATTTTAATGTGCTTTCGCGGCGCCGAATGTCATTCGGACTACGAGCTTAGGGCAGTAAACTTTGCGATGCAGTCCAATAGTCAAGCCATTTAGTCGCCACTGGGCGTACGCATGCCTGTAGCGTTTGATAGAAAAACAGCAGCAACAGCAGCGCTCATAAGAATGCTGATAGCGTTGACCGACCGAGGAGGTACGTTCCTCATAAAGCAGACAGCCACATAAAATCCGTTCGCCTGACGCGCCTTCGCATCCAAATGAAAGATTCTGCAAACGCCACTTTGCGAAATTACTCGCGACTGCCCTCCCCACATCTCCATCTCCCCTCGCCTCCCACCCACCCATCCATCCTAGATCCCCCAAACTCCGCTCTGCGCGATTGAACGTTTTACACCACAGACAGCGGGAGAGTAGCGAACCGTCGCCAGCCACGAACATGTGCACCGGGAGCCAACTTGACGCTAACGCATCGAGGCGGCGGTGGTTTTTGGGGGAAATGGCATATGCATTAGTGTGCGCAATGCGGCGACGGACATTAACTCTCTCGAATGGCTTCACGGCTCTTAGCACCGGCGGTTCCCCTTAAAAACCAGGAATTGCGCTCGCACTCTGTGCCGTGGGGGTAGGTGGCTTCGCACCTCCGATTGCCCGAGAAGCATATAACTGTTCAGCCTTAACCGAGCGTACAGTTATGTCATACTACACCGTCTAAATATTTGCAATTATTGTGCATTTCTTCAAATAATTACTGTAGTATTGGCCACATAAATACGCGCAATAAGCAGTTTTAGCATTTTGTGTATTTTTTTCCCTATTTATAAAGCAAATAACTAGATTCGTGGAGAATAGAACACAGCAAACATCATGGGGACCGTACAAACAGTGAGATAAAATATCTACAGTGGGTACAATTTGCACCCTTTTCATCTCAAAGATACCGTGTCCTATCATTTAGCTTTGCTCAAGGGATATCTAACATATCCACTGTGTGCTAAGTCTCACGAGGCATTCACTCTTTACTAATATCGGTTGAACAGACGTCGCAAAATTAATCATTTTTTTCACACGCAATAATTGAGAGAACGATCGAGCGTACCAATGCAACGATGCGGTGTCTTAATCAATCAAGAACTGCTTCCAGGTCTGAGGTTTCTTTCAGGAATGCGATCACATTTCTGCTTTCCTGATAAGTGAGGAGCTTCGAGAACCCATTATCAAGCGAAGCGCGTCTGTCCTCCGGTGATGACGTCCCGTCTGGCGACATCAGTGGACAGAATAGGGCCCGTGACACGATTCCAAACAGTTGGCTATTGTGCGCCAGAGCCATTACCAACATTTGTTAACGCAATCTTCGACAATTACTGAATTTTTCTTCCCAGCGCGGGGACAAAAGGGGCCTCATTTAAAAACCAGCTCGGCGCAGCTCAATGAAAATACGAGCGGTGAAACTTTCAGAAATGGCACAGAGCTAACACCATCACTATACATATATTTATTTCAGTCGAGCGATGTGAAAATGTTGGCATTTTTTTTTTAGCAAATAGTCATTGGATATTCCAAGGGAAGCAACAATATGGATTGTGTTGTGCATGGGCTATGTTCGCAAAGTAGGCTTTTACGGTTTAATAAATAATAACTTTCATCTGCACCGCTTGAACGTTTCTACAAGAGAAGCCGCTGTTTTCCATCTCGATGCTTTCACACATTTTAACCCATTTTGAGTTGAAAGCCTCAGCTTTGGGGGCGGGGGGGGTGGGAACTACAATACGCGCTCCGATTTATTTTTCATAAACGCCTGCAAGACAAGGTCATAGGGTTGGACAGTGTGATCGTGCCAAGAAACAGAATGTGATTCAGGCACAGCACCTGGTCTTGCCAATCCAGCCCGGCCTGGCTCTACGAAGCATTTTACACGGACACTCGGCTCTAAAGCACGCGTATGAAATGTTTATAAGGCCCTGTTAACGTTCAAATGGTGAAAGGGAATTAATTAGACGAGAGGTGATGCAACGATTTGTTGCAATTCAGGATCGTTTACATCGCGGAAAAAGTAGCGGCCTCTAGTGGCAGGAGTCGTCACCCGAACCGATTTCATACAACATAACTTCACCACCATCTCACCCTTAATCGCAAGTGTTGTGGGGCACAATTTATGCCAATGAACATCGATTCTCTCTCTCTCCACAGCATGCAGCGTGCATGATGTCAAGAGGACCGATTTCTTGTGCATGAATGTGTTACGAGCTTAATAATTAATAATAACAGGAATAATATACGAATCGGTGCATTGTTACACCCCGAGATCAGCTCCAGGTCTCGGAACAAATACACACGATGAAAACAATGTGACAGCGACGAACCCATTTCCATTGAAATGAGAGAGAAAAATATACACGTGTAAAGTCTCCACAGCTGTGTAGTTCTCGTTTTAATTAAAGAGAGCTGTGTTTATTTCCCTGTGCTAAATTAAATCTTAAGCCCTTGAACTGATAAAAAAAAATTCTCGCAGTTCTAAGTTGCACGTTGAAAAAAAAATGGCATTAGCCAAATCCTTAGTCGTTAATTGCCAAAATTTTAATGACAGATAAATAAAACCACACGGCCCCCAACATTTAGCACAGCAGCGCAATTAAAGCAGCCATGGCGAATATATTTCCTGTATTTGATATAATGATACAATTTTCACGGAAAAATAACTTCAGTTGCTGTTAAAATTATTTGGTCTATTATCACGTGATTTTTAATGACTTAATCAGGGAGCCGTTCACGCAAAACCAAACTGAATAATGTGACCACAACGTTATAAAAAGCCGGACCCAGTCCTCATGGTTTTGTCACAAGTGGCCCAAGACCGCTGTTTGATTACCGCGTGATTGCATTGTTGCAATTAAGAGTGTTGCAACAGATAGATTCCTTCCTGATTGTTCTATGAGGCTGAAGAGATTACAGATAAATAAATCACCGCCTTCCAGATGGGGGAGACTGCTTACCTCTGGCTCACAGACCGCACAACTGCAGCTTGCTAAAACACCAGACCCCCCCTCCGACCTCAAATCCTTCCTCCTCCCCTTCTAAAGAGCTTAAGTCAAACCCTCTGGAGGGAGTTATCAGAACCTAAATCTGGAGCGTCTGTTTGCTTTTTCTTGTCAGTGTGGTTGATTCTCACTGCTATCACTTTACTACCGACTTGACAGAAAGCATGTGTCTTCGCCCACTCTGCATGTTGGCTATTTATCCAGTAGCGAAGAGCAAGCGGGACCCCCCTATTGCTTTTTGTTGTTGTTGCAGTTAATAGTTCAGTGGAAAGGCGTCTTACATTGAGCGGAAGGCGTCGCCCAAGTGCTCCGGACCAAGATGCGTCTGGGTCTTATGGTGGCGATGCGCGTTTGACGGTTGTGCACCGGTGTCCATGTGAATCATGGAAGATGCGCTTCCTGTGCCATTGCATACTGGCAACACCGCGTGCCAAGGGGGATGTGCATTTTGATGGATGCTTAGCCGAGTGTAATATCCCAGCGAACATTCTTATGGAAGCTTTTTCAATGAAGTGCCCGTTTGCCATCGTTGACATGCAAAGCGCCGCACCGCTTATATCAATCGATAGCTCCGAGTTCATGTTAACAAGCCACTGACACTGATCTCCTTTATTAAAGTGCTCTAACAAATTTCGCCTTCGTATGCTGGGAGCGAATTTGCAAGAAGAAGAAGAAGTGAAAACGTTCGGGTGTGACGGGTGCTGCGCAGGTCACCGATGCGGCATTTCACGGCGAAAACGTCACAATTCGAATGTTGACGAACACCTCACGTCTCTCTCTTGATTGGCCGCGTGTCACCAACACCATGGAGGGCACGCGAAGGTATAGGGATGAAGGGCATGCGATGATAAAGCCTTCACACTGCTGTGTGTGGGTGTGCGAGTGTATTCGCTGGTGGGGAGCGGTAGTGTAGCGGTTAGCGAGCTGCGCTACGAACCTGGCGACCCGAATTCGATTCCTGCTCATGGCCCAACACCAGTGACGATTATCTGAACTGGTGCTAGGCCTCTCCTAGGTCGACTCGGCCTCAAATTAGTTCCTTGTTCAATGTGTAAATATTGCCACTTGGGAGATAGAGGGGGCCGGGCGTGGTGCTGGCTACCCACCCCCTCGTGTGACTTTCTGGCCTTCATAGGCGCTCACTAACAGCACTTGCCCCTATAGTCCGTGAAGGCTATACAGGGGATCTTTGTCTTTTTGTTCGTATCATCCTATATCAAAATGCTGTCTAAATATAATTATTTATCTGTGCCCCACGTCGTGTACATTTCACAGGAACGGCGTTCCAATGTTCATCGCGTGTAGGTCATGTTTTAACAGCGGTGTGAAGGCTGATGCTTAACATATGTGCACGTGCTGGGAAAACACTGAAGAGTTTCCCGTTTACGAACGCATTACGAATTGTCTTGCGAGCTTCATGGCGAATAGCATCAACACTGCTGATGAAACCAAATAGATAGAAACTGGTCCAGAGCTTGCTTGTTTCTAAATTACTGAACATCTGTGAAAAAGAGCTTGATGACCTCATCGGATACCTCCGGTATAAATCAAGATTGTGAAATTGATATTTGGTCTCGAAAGCACAAATGCTCATGCACCCAACATTCTTTTTGTATCTAGATAAGTCGACCGAAGTGTGTGTGTGTGTGTTTTTTTTTCCATTCAAAGTTCACTAATCACATGAATCGCCTCCTGAGATATATTCGACACGAGGCATGGCGATGTGCAGTTGCTATTTGTAATGTCGTATTAGGGCAAGTCTTTCCGCTGATGTTTCTTTTTTGAGCGACAGAACATTCAACTGACATTTTAATGCTGCATTCAAACGTCCTCCCATCACCGGCAAAGCTCCCACCAAATGTAAAAATATGTCTGGAGCATTCGCCAGGGGGTTTTGGCTACGCATGCCTGCAATTCCAGCACTGAGGGGGCGAGGGTTGGTGGATCAGACGAACAAACGTTGCAAAACTCCCTTCCCATGGGTGTCGAGATGCCATACCCTGGCCTGTGAGAAGACATCACAGCAAAATGTGGACACCACCTGCTCCCATCCGTGTGGTTATAGAGTGTTGCTCCCTCACATGCATCGGATATCTTTGGGTGCTTCGGATGTATAAAGACTCATTGATTGGTTGATCGCACCATAACATGTATAGAGGACCGCAGAGCTTGGGCGAGTGTTGGTGCCGGCCCACTACCGGGCTGCCTTACTGCTCGCCTGTGGTTTCTTACGCCTTCGAGTGATTCTCTTTGTCTGAGAGTGAGTGAATATTGTGTGGCACGTTACAATTTTTAAAATGTTCTCGTAGTTAGTATTATTAGGATTTCCATGGGGTCCTTGTAAATAAACTTTTTAAAAAAATACTCTCAAAAGCCCAAGTTATTAGACTTATACACTTTTTATGTGTTTGTGTAAAATGCTGTTCATGCCGCATGGAGCATGATTTGTGTTTTATTTGTATTAATTGTTTTTTCTACGTCTTGTTTATGTAGAAGAAATCGTCCCATCTGCACGGCCATGGGAAGTTATATTTTAATCTGAGAGTAAACAGAGCCTTGTTTTTCTTACGATACCCAGAGATATTTAGCTTTTGCACAAGGGTCAAAGGTTTTCAGCTGCCCTGGCTTCTTCGACCTAAAATAAAGGCAGGTGTCGGTACGAGTCCACCTCCAGCGTGCTCCCTGCTGACTCACCACAACTCTCCTCCACATCTCTCCAAACTACGCACATTGATGATAACGAAATGCCCATTGACGGCCCCAAAGTGGCGACTCTCTTCCTGCTCAGGCAGCACATTGAGGGAGCTTCGCAACCCATTGCTGCAATCGTGCGTAATCTGTCCCCACAATTCCCTCCCCGCCCAACCTCCCCCGCGACGCCACAGTTCCCAATCATTGACGAATCAGAGCTCGCACTCACCTGATTGTGAGATCGACGTGCGCAAGCCAGTTCCGTCCGACGGGAGGCAGCGGACGCAAGGCGACGCGGAGCGAGGAGAGGGCCGCGCGCCGGTGAAGGGTTCGACAGGAGTATGCGTAGGAGCCAGGCCAGGGGTAGGGGAGAGAGAGAGAGAGAGAGCAACAGCGAGGGCAACAAATTAGACACGCGCACTCAAATTCAATAACCCATTTATGTCTAGTTAAGGATGAATTAGCAAACTTTAGAAGGCTTGCTCCGATAAGACAGTGCAACGGTGCTGGCAAAAAAGCTGCCATCAAACATGCCACAGAAGAGATTATTGCTTAGCTCGTGTTTTCTTGTGCCCTGAAACCAATTTGGCGGCTGTGAATTTGCGGTGTATTTCAAAAGCCGCACAAGATTACGAAGCACATTTGATGTCATCATCATCATCATCATCATCGCCATTACTCAGCCACGTTCTATCCACTGTTGGACGAAGGCCTCCCCACATTGGCCACCATCGCTGGGGGTGTCTCAATACCGCGTCCCATGTCTACTCCTGAGCTGATCTCATCACACTCCATCGCCGCGGTGATCACCCTCGCAGGCATGTTCCCCGACTTTGGCTGCAATTCTGTCACCAGTCCAATCCATCTTCCAGTGATCCATAATAGAGTTTTTTTGGGATAGATCGCGTAAATATATAAATGTGTCGTTAAAACCCGCCACCACCCGACACAGCCAACTAGTAAGGGTTGTCACGTAAACAGAACGTGCCAATTCCGGGTGCTGTACTAGTGACGAATTGGCATGTTCTGTTTACGTGACAACCCTTACTAGTTGGCTGTGTCGGTTGGTGGCGGGTTTTAACGACACATTTATATATTTACGCGATCTAACCCAACAAAAAACCTCTATTGTGGATGATATTGGTCGCGCAAGCCTACGTGTTAAATGTTACAGTGATGCGTCCCTGTCCCAAGTCCACGTAAATCACAGCCAGCATGGTGATCTGCTGTCCCCGCGCACAAACCTTGCGCAATGGGACCAGAGCTGATTCAGGGTCTCCTGCCCGAACACCTGGCGCCAGTTACAGAGTCTGAGCCAGTTTTGAAATAGCCTCAAAACAATGTTGTTCGGAATAGCATACTATGCGTGATCAGCGCGTATTGACGATGGACTGGATTCGTAAGAGTCCATGAGAACAAATGTTCAGACTTGCTCAAATCTCCCAAGTGTGTCTGTTCTCTGGTCCACATGCTCCTCCTTCAATCTCTCAGCACAATTTCAAATTATGCATCTCTCCATGGTTCTGGGCACAATTTTCACCTTTTGTTCCTTGGTAATTGCCAGAGTCCAGGTTTCAGGCGCACGCCACGGCACGTAAAACGGGCGGATTGCAAGCATAGGCGCATTTGCTTCGTTTCTTTTCATCAAATCATCAAATGTAAGATTTCTAAAGGCACTCAATCCCGCTCTGGCTCATATTTATTCCAGTTCACCTTTCAACGATTACCCGAAGATAAACGTAGCCGGATGTTGTATATCCAGTTGTGTCCCTCCACAAATTACTTTTGCTATTGTGCAGTGAACCTGTTGGATGTGCATTTTGGTCGGGCACATTTTATATTTCTATCCCCACTTTACAGCCTTCAATTTGAAGCTGTCCATTTCCGTCGGTTATAATAATGATCATGTCGTCAGCAAGACTGAGATGGTTACTATTTTGATCCTTTATCTTTAAGCCTGTATTTCTCCAGTGCAACGTTTCGAAAATATGTTCTCGTCTGACTGTGAACATGTTGATACAAATTTTATATTGACGTGTCCAAAATAACATGTTTCCTTGTCAAATGACCATTCTTCCTCTTCTCATATTTACAATTACATTTCATAACCAAACAAAAAATGCCCTGCCCAAAAAAACCTATGGTTTGAAATCAATGCTTAATTTTCAGCAATTACTACCTCGTCATTGGCTACTCATGTTCAGGTGATTGTATTCCCTCCTATTTGCAGTTGCGACGATTTTTGCTTCATTGATGTAGCTGATATAACAATAACATAATGAAATAATATATCATCATGGATAGAGTGTACAATACAGAGAACCTTTGAAAGGCATGGATTTATTTGCAAATTAACACCATAAGGGCAGAACTATTTCTGCACTTAAATCCAACAGCACAGCAGGCATACGACAGACAATTTTATGCAATTAGACTGCAGCAAACAATTACTTAATGGATAAGCTATTAACAAATGTATCGCGTGGGTGTTACGCATTGTGCATGCATGCACTCCTGCTGACAGAGCCCTTCATGAAGAGCACAGATGGTCACTGATGCCGATGGGTGATCAATCAATATACTTTATCTATCCTCGTGAGAGCCCATTTTGCGAGGCGGTGGTGGCTCACGCTTGTAATCCAGCACCGTGGAGGCGAGGGCCGGCGGATCTCACGCAAGTATAGCGAATCTCCCTCGCTGTGAGCGCGCAATATGCTGGGCTTGCCAGGAGAATGCGGAACGGCAGTGGTCACTGATACCGCTCCTTACTCTACGGCAGTGGTTCTTCTTAAGCTGGAGTGCACGCACCCCCTGTGGGTGCGAGACATGGCCAGACATTATACATCTTTATTTTACGATTGAGAACCAAATGGGAGCAAGGCTGCAGTAAATGTTAAGAACCACTGCTCTACGGCATAGAGTGTTCCCCCTCGCATGCATGAGTTTCCTCCCACACGTATGAACACACATTAATTTAGCTGAAAACATCTTATTAAGTAGGAGCTCCAGAGCTCGGGCAATCGTGAGAGCCGGCTCACCGCCTGGTTGCTGCCTTCCACATTGTCCGTGCTTCCTGGGTGATTGTGAGATGCAACTTGCACGAACGGAGCGATATAAAGCTAAACATGAAATTTAATTGGCCACGACGCAGAGGCATTGGGTCTCTGTGTGTCTATGTTGTGTGTCTCTCTCTCTCTCTCTGTATCGTCTCTCTCTGCTTGTGTGTCTGTCTGTGTGTCTCTGTGTCTGTGTTTTGTCTCTCTCTCAAATGTAGTTCTACCTGATGACGATTGCTTGTGTTGCAATCGAAACGTCGTATTCTATTACTTAATTTATTTTCTTTCTACGTGGCTTTACCGAAAGCACCAAAGAGTATTTCCTGCAGTCACGAAAGCTTCAAATCAAGTATGAAATATAATTATTGTTATTAGGATCCTCGTCGAAATGTACATCCGTTACATATCGGCAATATAAATTAAACAGAAGTAGTCTATGCATGCGTTTTTTGGCAATTTACAATAGCTGTGATGAAAATATGGGATTGTAGATTCTAGCACTTGAACGCAGTGGTGATGAATTGGTGCAGGCTTGGATAATTATTTTTGTGTGATTTGCTTACCATTTGCTCTACTTTGCACTCCTATCGTGTATTTGTATTGTTTTGTTGTTGTAACGTTCTGCACCCAGTGCCCCTACTGGACATCTGTGAAAAGGAGCTTCATCGCTGTACATTTCCTCCAGTATATTGTCAATATTCCGATGCTTGCAATTACAGCACACATTAAGACACACAAAGGGGAACGTGTATCTTCGAAAACATGTGAAGGTCAATTATATGATTCAAACTGTTTAGATAAGTGGGCTTTGTGCAGAAACACATACCTAGAAGAGACTACGATTACTACTACTATGACGTTTGTTTACTCAGGGAAGTCTAATGGCTCGTTTTTTGGGAGGGTCCTGCCAGGTTTTCACAGGAGCATGACTGATGAACAAGAATAATAAAAATGATGACGACGACGATGATGGAAGAGACAGCCCTTGGGAAATCAACATCTCCGAGGGTAACACCCAACGCGGAGATGGAGTGCTGAAATAGGCCCGTGAGGTTGATGCTAGGCGGATCGTGACATCGCAGGATTTCGACGGATGGTGCCCTGCGGATCGATCGTGGCTGATGATGATGCTACTGCATTACAAAGGTGGCATAGGGGTTGTCAAGTCTGCATTGCTAAACCTCGGTGCCTGCATTCATACGTTGTCCATGTTTCCAACAATTCGACGGCACGCGGGGACGTTTCGACGCAACGTCCGCCAGGTATTGTTAGCATTCGTTGTATGTTTGGCCTATAACAGCTCCTGCTGTTACCGCTGTTACAGGCCTGTTCATCAGCTCAACAAAGCAATTAATCAATGCCGACCGAAGAACAAAAACATTGTCCAAGCCTAACAAAGCCTGGCTAAAAGTATCACCGAAGAACATCCGTCCGCGGTGGCGTAAACGTGAGACGCCACGGCGTAAGAACGGTCGACGCGTAAGAACGGTCAACGCGTAAGAACGGTCAACGCGACCAATGCGAACGGCACAGTCTCGCGGACTCGCTCCATCAAAAGGGCCGTCATTGAAACGTGAACCACCGGAGTCGCTGCAGCCGCCGTTATGGTGCCGTGCATTTAAATTGGCAAGCGCAGAGAATTCAGGCTTCTTCATTCTGAATTGTTACCGAGAGTGGCATCTTCCCCGAGCTCATTATACACCATACCCCCAGGTGAATGTGCTGCTACGTCTCACGTTAGGGGACCTAACGGAACACATTTGTGTTCAGAGACATCTCATTTGTATTCCTCCCTCCTTTGTGCGAGTTACCTAAATACCCGCTTGGTAATTTTTTTTACTCTTACCAGTCGATATATTAAATAAGTCTGCCCAACGTATGAATAATTGATGTGCCCAGTCC
This sequence comes from Entosphenus tridentatus, assembly GCA_014621495.2. NCBI lineage: Eukaryota > Metazoa > Chordata > Hyperoartia > Petromyzontiformes > Petromyzontidae > Entosphenus > Entosphenus tridentatus. Next base: position 2,348,459 of record CM025660.2, on the reverse strand, counting down.
GTTGCTGCCGAGCCCACTGCTTCCGGAGAAATTGGACCAACTGAAACATGAATTCCAGCGACGTTTAAAGATTTTGGCGCAATCCAACGTCAAACTCCTCAGAAAAATCTTGGGTTCTCAGTCGAATGTGGTTCAATTTTAGAGCCGTGGATCCCAACACGCAAACCTCCAACTGGAACAGCCAGTGTGTGTGGAGGGGGAGGTTAGAGGTAGGGTGTATGCCTATACGAATGAAATATCATTGATTGAAATCTGTAGATCAAGGATCATCTGGCATTTCAAAAGAGCTGAACTCATCAACTACTCTAAAAAAATCAATTCAAGTGTCCGTAATTATGTTTTCGAGCCACAAAAGTTTTAACACGATACGTCTGTTGCTGTTAAATGCTCTATGATCGGCTTTACTGAATAATAAACATCGTTTAACAATTAGTAATGTTTGGCCCTCTACTAACTTACTCCAGGTACTTATTTGTGGTTAAGTGAAAGTGGATTAGTCCACATATAAAAAAAACACAACAACGTTTACATGAGCCCGAGTGACAATGGCAGAAAGGCATTTTAGAGATAAATTGTTGTATCTAACACAATTTATCAAGTGCCAAAAAATGACACCAAGGCACCCCAACAGACACAAAGGAATGGTGTTATTAGAGATAAATGAAATTTAAATATTCACAAATGTGGCCCAAATGGAATATATTTTTTTCCTGGGAATTATCAACAAAGTAGACTGATCACGTGGAATTGACAGTCACACACAGTGTCAATCCAGGATAATTATAATTAAAAACAATTCCCAGTGTGCAAAAATATTTAAATGATTAGAAAAAGCCTCTTTCAAAGTGGGCAGCAATATGAGCTGGTACTCCTCAGGAACAATTCGTGCACTTAATTTCACGGTAGAATGGCGAATAGATAATGCAAATTACATTTCATTTTGGTGAATGCTCCATCCCACCAAGGCATGCCAATCCGTACTGCACAGCAAACGTGTCCTTCTCAACACAACATTTTTTGTTTATGAAGGAATTAACGGACATTGGGAAATTCCAAACAAAAAACGAATGTTACGAAAAAATGTTTTAGCTTATGATGCCTGTGTGGAAGACTGACGTTTAACATTTTTACATTGGCTATTCCAATTGCTGCTCCATTTGAGGTGTGAGGGTAAAGGGTCTATGCCTCTAAAAAAGTTAACATTTGATAGAGAAACCAAGATTCATGAAAAACTTTTTGACAGTTGAATGGAGCCGCGTATCTTTTGCTCCATAAAAGCGGATTTTATGCAAATTTGTGAGGTTTTCGGTGGAATGCATTTTGACAGCGTTGAAATGATTGCCCAAATGCATGCCTGTCTCCCACCTTGACACCGAAGTCGACTTGGTGAGTGTGTATCGGTAAATGAGTCCATGCTCATTTACAGCCATTTGTAAATCTGCTTGTGGATAATGGCCTCCCCATTCCATGTCAGTTACAGGGGTTACGATTTAAACTAATCTTAACTTTTTTTTACCAGGTAAGGCCCACTGAGCTATATAGCAGCTCTTAGCAGCCAAATACTCAAAAAGCACGATGATTCTAAATGTCGAGGGAACAACCGGTGGACGCGGAGAAAAATCCACACGACCACGTGGACAGAGAGCCTGCAAACTCCAAATATCCAGGCTGTCAGGGTCGGGATCGAACCCGTAACCTTCTGTGCACCGAGCGAGCGAGTTAGCAACTCGCCACAGTCGTTACTCGAGCTTGCCCAGCCATGCCGGGCAGCGCACGTGAGTGAGGTAGAGGCCAGAACCAGTGCTGATATCACTTGCCACTGATGATAGCCGTGACTGGGAATTGAACTCGGATCACTGGAGTCATAGCGCAGTGCGTTAGCTACCATGACACTGCCCCCCCCCGCCACCATCCTGAGTGTATAATCCAACAAGGTATGTAAACTGTTATTTCAAAATACATAACAATAACAATAAAGAAAATAATCAGCAGCAGCAGCAGCCATGGTCTATCCACTGTTGGATGAAGGCCTCCCCTCCCCCCATTACCATCAGCATCCCTCATGGCCCTGCAATGCCACGATCGATCTGGCTCCTGCTCACGATCGCATCGCATCGCTCCGTGTCGCCGGTGGCACATCGACGTTGGCCGCCAATCCGTCACCCGTGCTCGTCCATCAAACATCGTCCCTCTCCAGGCGCAACCTTCTGCCCAAGCCAACTTGCGATTTGCGAGGCAACGTGATGTCTCTTAATTTGTGTTTGTTTGCCGATACACGCACACGCCCGCTGCTCCGTCTCTCGGTGATACATTGCGACATCGTATTTGTTGACTTAATCTAATTGAATGGCCTGTAGAATGTAAGCTGGATTCAAGAATACATATTTTCTTCGCACAAAATAAAATAATAACTAATTTTAAATGTTTTATTTTCATAATAACTTCGTATGAATTCTATAAATGTTTAATTCGTTGCCAGTCTGCCTGCTTTACGATGTTTTGCAAGGTCCTTAGGCTTTCCCGTCAAGTACAATTAACTGAATTACACATATGCATTGAATTCCCACTGCTAAACAATGATTGCATTTGTTATGCTTGATTACGGCTTTCATGAACATTTCATATGCAGTACATACAGACAGATGTGACTGAGCGAGGGACTGATGGAAATTCTAATTGTAGGAGTTCTAATCAAGGGATTGAAGGGCTTCAATAATGGCAGAACAAAATACAGTATCTTATTCTACACAATAGATAAAATAAAAAAACCAAAAGTACGGCACAAACTCAATATCGCTTTGTCACGCTAAACACTTTGAACATTGTCCCCATCCTGTTTGAACCAAGCAAATACTTCTTGTACAGTGGGTCAATAAAGCCAATGAAAAGTGGACAAATGCATGCGACCGGTAAATAAAACATGCATAGTATACAACAATAAAATAATAACGTAACAATTGCAGCCACCTGCCCACTCATGGATTGGTGAAGTCGGTGGGCACCCAAACACAGCTGTCCCCATGCTCAGTGCGGTAGTAGTTTGTAGTAGATGCGTTCCAAAAACAATTTGCACACAAAACGAAACCGCACGAGACGATTGCCCGCAAAGTAGCGTACGGAGTACACGCACAGTACGCATGCACAGTACACATTCACAGTACGCATGCACAGTATACATTCACAGTACGCATGCACAGTACGCACACAGTACACACAATGTTACGTCCGACCGCACAACAGCATATGAGTGAATTAAAACCGGTACGTAACGAATTTTAGGTAGAAAGAGGTTAGCTGCACGTACGCAAAATCGCACAAACCGAACCAGCAGAGCGCGAGGGAAACGTGTCTTGTACCACTTGCCACTGATGGAAGCCGTGGTGATTATTAAAACTCAGGTTTCAGATTCAGTAATGTGCCAAGCACTGCACCACCGCGCTTCCCCGGTATAAACAGCAAAAACTAAAGCGCACAAAGCAAAGAAATTCATCAATAATGTTGAGCTGAATTGCTGATAATCAATACAGTGGCACTGAAATGTTTTTGAAAAATAATGTAAATGCCCTTTTCTCCATAACATCAGACCAGAATAGCACTTAATTTAATTGTGTGCCGTGAGTTCTATATGCTTTGGCTTTGAACAACAAGCAACACGATCAATATATAATTTTATTTGGCCAAGAGGAAATTTAATCTCAGCCCCACCACTGTGCCTCCTCGCTTGTTCCCTGTCAATCTCACGAATGTGATTCATCAGGAAGAATGCGAGTTATACCTGAAGACCATCATTACATTAGCAACAGCAGGGGCGGGAGAACGGTGAATGATTCTTTTCACTTTCATCTCCAACGATCCGCCGCCATTGGCATTGCTAACCTCTGTATTATAAATTGCTACCTCTATACAATAGTATACATTTTTCTTGCTCAGGATGAATACGTCGATGCTTTTAGACAGAGGCTTATCATGGTCTTGGGTTGGGTCTTACAATAAACGTAATCCTTAGGCAATTTCATGTTGTTTGTGTAGGTAATTCAATCGGTTTATTGAAATGTGGAGGTAAATTACGAAACAGCAGAACTGGCCCTTTCAACCTCCCCCCCACACCCCCCTTGGAAAGCTGCATGAATTCCACGCACTGAGAAAAAATAAAGCAAAATGTAGGTCAGGCACGGGGTTTGACGCTTCTCCCAAAAGCGAAGGCTTTTGATGATGTGTTCTTCCGGACGGATGCTGCTGCAGGCAGCTTGCTCGAAACTACGTGGGAGGTCCGCCTGCTACGTTGTCTGGAGTGGAGGAAAGTGCTAGAAAATGCTTTGGGCCATAACAAAGAGGAACAGGGGACGGCAGCAGCCATCCTTCCCGCAAGCAGCCACTCACGCGCTATGCCCACATCACAAATGGGACAATTGGCAGGGTGATCTAAAATAATAATGATGAATAAAAGCTTGCGTAACCCGATTTGCACTAGACAGCTAAAATTCCAACAATAATGGATTTCTTCAAATCCATATCTGAAAGTATGTACTCTGTATATAAATCTACACGTATTACAACCAATCTATACTATTTATAAACGCGCAACTCTTATAAGCTAAGGTCAACAGAGCTCAAGCAAGCTTCTATTTGGGTTGGCATGGCACAACACAAGGCCTGGCCCGCCCATGTTGAAAAACCACGCCTGATCATGATTTTGGGCTGGGTTGACCTTGAGGAAGCACATGGCCACCCTGAGATACCAATGGCTCCTGATGACGTGCCCATCCCAAGAATAGAATCCACGCCGCCGGGATCATCGCGCAGGGCAAAAAAAATTGCAGTACCGCCGCCAATACTTACATAAACACAAGCATACGTGCACAAAGACAAAGATCCCCCGAATAGCCTTAATGGGCTGTTGGGGCAAGTGCTGTAAGCAAGCAGCACCTATTAAGGCCGGAACGGTACACGAGGGAAGGGGTGGCCAGCACCACGCCCGACCGTCTTTGTCTCCCCAATGTCAATGTTTACACGCTGCACCAGGTACTCATTTGAGGCTGAGTCGACCTAGGGGAAGCCCAGGACCGGTTCAGATAACCGTCACTAGTGTTGGCTGTGAGCGGGAATCGAACTGAGGTCGCCGGGTTCGTAGCACAGCGTAGCGCTAACCGCTACACCACCGCTCCACACTCGGTGTGCATACACAACAACAACCGCACCACGGCGCCTGTGCCAGGCTAGGTGCACGTTAAGGCCACGTGAAATATCGAACGCCCGCTGGCAGGAGGTCACGGGACAGACCCAGCAGGTGCCCTGGTTGCCTGACTGAGATGACTGGCCGATGCACCACCTGTGCCCCCTACTGTGCCGACTTGCTGTGCTTTAACACGCATACCTGTCAACCCATACGTTTCACCCGAATTCTTGGGCAGGGCAATTGAGTTTTCAGGTCCATACGGCGTACAGCCGTTTCAACACGGGCAACACAATGATGTTGTCTATTTGTTTGTGTTTCTCCATTGCGATGGGACTTTGTAGGATGAACGTTGAGATGTATAAGGGGCACGGGGTGACCAGTAAGGTCTGAATTGGTGTGTCGTAAGGTAGGGCACTGATAAGGGGTTGACAGGTACGCACACTTGATCGGTATCAATGTGTGGATGTTCCTTAACAGTGTCCTAAGCTGCTGTGCCTTGGGGGCACCGTTAATTGTGACACATTACGGGAGCAGCACAGGAAAGGAAGGGACCTCCTCTAGCCTGGACGCCCCACCGAATGCGCTGGCTCGCTCGCCACGCGTGCGCACATCAAAACGCCGATGTCACTGCTGCTCTAGTGTTACTTTTATTCTTATTATTAGCGTTTTTTTTTTTACTATTGTGAATTGATCATCAAACACCGTGCATTATTTTTCAGTTTCATTTCATTTATTAGGTATAGCCCTGTGAGCCATGCGGCTCTTGACTCGGGTGCAACCGCAACAAACAATAACATGAGCAAGAAACATCTAAAAGTGACTATGCGCAAACAGAAAAATCCAGGAAAAAACAGCAAAGTCTTCCGGGAAAAAACACCGTGTTTGTACTGTACGTTATTGTATCGCTACAACGATAACGTGGCGACAGTTTATATTGTAGGTTCCGGGGAGGGGGGGTTCCTATTTGATTGTAAAAACCAAATAACTTACCTCGTGCATATTTGAATGTGTGTGTGTGTGTGCGTGCTATGCTATGAACCCGGCGACACGGGTTCGATTCCCGCTCACGGCCAACACCAGTGACGATTATCTGAACCGGTCTCGGGCCTCCCCTAGGTCGACTCAGCCTCAAATGAGTACCTGGTGCGGTGTGTAAACATTGCCACTTGGGAGACAAAGGCGGTCGGGCGTGGTGCTGGCCACCCACCCCCTCGTGTTCCGTTCCGGCCTTAATAGGTGCTCTCTAACAGCACTTGCCCCTACAGTCTGTTAAGGCTACATGGGGGATCTTTGCATACGCTGTGCACATTTGTCAACAGACTGTGGAGCTGATCCTCCGAGGGGGCTCCGGATTAAATGGCTCAGCAGTTGCCAAAAACACCCCCTGAACTACTGCGTCTGCAATCCTACTTAACATCGGACTTAATTTCCTGAGTGCAGCTGATCGCCCACGCACACAGAACGGTTAACCGTCAACAAACCGGAGCTATTGAACGCCTTCCAACTCCCATGGTGAGCATACAAGTCAATATGTACTGCTGCAGATAATTTTGGGCAACAAGTCTAACGGTATATTTTGTTTCTAGCCCATCGTCATATGGGCCATCCAGATCGATGTTTCATAACAGTATTAGTTTACACAGGCAAAATGCTGCGCATAAACAACTATTATGAAATAACAATAGTAGGGGTTTTCCACTTTTATTGGCAACAAAACTGAAACCTTTTTACAAGGAATCATGCGTGCATTAACCACAATGCTTGTAGTCAAAATGCAAACCAAAAACACACTGATAATACATGCATTGTCCTTGAAACTGATTGGTCCACACCAGAGATGGCTTTCTTTGAGGACGCCAAAAAGCCTTTTGGCGTCTTCTGATCTAGCACCAAATGAGACGAGGCTCAAAAGAAAGCTGTCTCTGGTGTGGACCAATCAGTTTCAAAGACAATGCATATATTATCAGTGTGTTTTTTGTTTGCATTTTGACCACAAGTATTGTGGTTAATGCACACATGATTCCTTGTAAAAAGGTTTCAGTTTTGTTGCCAGAAAAAAAGGGGAAACCCCCGATTATTATATTTTGGTACTGGCAAAGGAGGTCTAATGATGTAGAAACTATTATGAACAACAACCCTTGAAAGGGGCCACATAGTGCAATGGGCTAATCGTGTTGCATTTGTGGCCCAGTCGCTTCGGAAAGATAAGTTAATACCTCAGTGGGCTTTGTCTGGGAGGATGGGGATGGTTTATTTGGTTCTTTCGGTAAAGTCACGTAGGTATAAAAAGTCACGTAGGTATTTTATACCAAAGAGTATGGATTCCTGCAGTCACGAAAGCTTCAAATCAAGATTGATGGTGTATTTGTTTGTGTTTGGGTGATTTGTTTACCTTTCTTGTACTTTTGCACTCGTGTTTTTGTATTGTTTGTTGTTGTAACGTTCTTATCCGTCCCTACTGGACATCTGTAAAAAAAAGAACTCATCGGATTCCTCCAGAATGAATATTGATGCTGACATAAAAAATATCTTTTTATGCAGGGAGATCAACTTTCCTGTATCTTTTTCTTAAAAATGTTTTACCTCCGAGGCCATTTTGTTTAGCTGGCTGTTAAATACATTTCGCGGCAAGATTCATCGAAGGTGGCGAAGGGCTTCTCGGTGGGTGGGAGTGTGTCGTGAGTGGAGCACGCCCGTGTATCCACGAAGCAAATTCGTCGGCCTCGCCAAATGGAAACCGCATTCATGGAGAGTAGTGGTGGTGGTGGTGGGGGGGCTGAGAAGGTTTACACATACTCCTTGTTTTTTTCGGTAAAGTCACGTAGGTAAAAAAGGAAAATAAATTAAATAACGACGTTTTGGAGGCAAAACAAGCATTCGTCTTCAGGTGGAACTGTCACAGCAAAATTATTTGTTACCTACGTGACTTTACCGAAAAACCCCCCAAAGAGTATGGACCCTTGCAGTCACGAAAACTTCTAATCTAAGGTTTTACACATCCTACAATGACGGATGCCTCAAGCGACGCCACTTTCCGAATGGCCGTGGCAAAAATCGCCGGATTTGGGGAAAGGTGAGGGGAGTCGTGGCGACGTGGAGGGAGAGGGGAGACTTCAGGAAGAATCCGATGAGCTATGAAGCTCTTTTTTCACAAATGTCCAGTACTGCAGAGATGTCCAGCCACTGCCAGGCCAGAAAGCTCACCCTCAGATTTGACGTTCAACTTAAATATAATTTGCCGTCTATCTGCAGACAAGTTAAGGGAATGAATTATTTAATCCAATCTAACATGGGTGGTTTTAAGATGATCATATGACCAGAGGGAGAATAAAGCATATCCACTTAATTTATTGAAATATACATGGAGGTAAATCTATATTTTAGAGGACAAACAACGACATGAGCAAGCTGCATTCACAACAGGTTTTTTTTATCTACCATTGACCATATATATCAATCATATCTTAGAATAAATGAATCAATGTTAAATATGGTTCAATTACAGTGAAACAAGATTTGATTCAGTGGAAGCTGATGCAGTCATCTCATAGAAGCTGTCACAAACCAATGACTAAGTCGTCTTCCTCTTGTCGTACGGCTGCTGATTTCGACGCAGAGTGACAATTCCACATCCGATTGGTCAAGCCCAGATAAGCACGTCAGGAGCAGCAGAGTGCATCGCTGCGATGTCTCCTTCGTATGTTATGGATTGGGCGTTGCATCGTTCTATGTTGTACGTAGGCATATTTGGCTATGTATGATGCGAAAGAAGTTCAACATCCATACACTGTATGGTGTGTTCTGGATGACCACATTCGCACGCTGAAGAGTTTTCAGTTTTATATTTGTGCATCAGGTATCTGCATCTGCCATCGATGCGGTGACCGATTATTGATCTCCCGGTCTGCAGAGCAGCAGCACAAGGACTAAGTAAACATTTAGAATTTTTCTTAATTGTTCATAGAGATGGAACAACTGCATTGAGATTGCATGAAGAAAGCAACGAAGTTAAAATCACAAGATAACTAAGGCAAGGAGATGCTGTCTTGCCAGGGCTATTAATGGCAACACTAGAAGATATATTTTATTTTAAATCGGATTGTAGAAATAAAGCGCAAGCATTTATGGAGAAGCTAACATCTCAGATATGCTCAGAGTATAGTTATTGCAACAATTGAACAACAGGACGCAACATTTGTATTTAAAGCTTTCGTGACTGCAGGGATTCATATTCTTGGTTCTTTCGGTAAAGTCACGTAGAAGGGAAATATGTATTATTATTTTCTTATTTCCCTTCTACGTGACTTTAACAGAAAGCTACCGAAAACCTTAACACAAAGGCTGAAAAGGTTGGGATGAAGTTATGAAAAAGGTCGTGTACAACCATTTTGAAGACAAACAAATATCTATATGAATTGTTGAAGAGACATAATGGGAAAACACAGAAGAATATGTATACCAAGGGCAACTACTGAAGGAGAGTCAGGATTAAAATGTTTGCGGAATGTTTATGGAAAACAAATTTGATAATGGCAAACGAAAACGCCAATATCCCTGCAGGTAATTTTCATTCAATGCATTTTATTCGCTATGACATTTGGATTATAAGCTCGGACACTGACACAAAGATGAATGGATCAAACGTTGAAAAGTGTGGAAGAACCCAAAAAAAGCATGGAGAGATGCATGCTTGGAATTACATTTTGAGATGGAAAGAAGCCCGCATAGATGGATTGTTGAACAAAACCCGTAGCAGACATCGTTTTGTCTGTCAAAGAATGAAAGTGCGCCCCCGAATAGAAAAAAAACATTGCTAGAACGGCTGATAGCTGATGGAAGTGCCTGGTGACGGAACAGCAGCCAATGGGAGAGACGCATGCCGTAAAGCACGACCACCATGGCGATAGAACGATGATATGTGTTCATGTGCAGAGTGTGGATCGTATTGCTGCATTACAGACCATGTTGAATGGCAATAATATGTGGGGGAGGTCTTATCCAGCAGCGGAGAGATAATGGCTGCTGCTGATGATGATGATATGAAGTATTATGCAAACTGTGGTCAGAATGTTTTAACTTATTTATATTCTACACTCTGCCAGCAGCCGTTCCAATGGAATTCTCAATTTTGAGATTCCAGAGATGTATTTATGGTAGCGTGCATTGTATCTCGAGCTAAAACGGCGGCTATGCAATGAGAGTCAATGAGACAGATATTTGAATACCACATTGCGGCATTGTTTAAACTTATTAAATTACTTTGGTAAAAAGTTGTCACGGTGGCGAGATGTTAACTGCCTTGCGTGGTATACAGGAGGTCGTGGGTTAAATCGCGACCCTGACACCTGCTGTATATTTGGAGTTTGCATGTCTCTCTCCCCGTGGTCACGTGGATTTTTGTCCGGGTCCTCCGATTTTCCCCTCCACATTTTAGAATCGACATGCGTTTAGAGTATTCGGCATCTGTACATTTCCACGTGATAAGCCACTTCGTTCAGCTATAATTTGTGGCCAGGTCGCTTCTGAAAAAGAGCCGTATCGGCCCAATGGGCCTGACCTGATAACATCATAGCTAAGTTTACTGTATTATGATCGTTTGATGCATTGATATAGGTTATTCTTTCGTCTACACATCTTAGTACATTATGCAATATGGTGTTCTGTATTACAGCAATGACAATGATAATTGAATGTTGTTAAACATTTTTTTACAAAAGTTTGCTGCTGTGGTGCAATGTTTACTGCACTGCGCCTTACAATGAACCATTTACTGTACCATTGACCTGGCGACACATCAGCGGTGAAATCACTGCCACGATTGAAATGTATGGGACGCCTTCATCCAGAAGTGTATTGACAAGCCGCAGTAAATAATAAAAAATAGTAGCATTTTTACATATGACAGTATATGCAACAGACATACAGAGAGTAGTCCTTTAATTCTTGTGAGATTCATGATATCACGTGACAACGCATAGACAAAACCACGCGCGTTCAACAGAAGCAACGTGATCAACACCATTGGAACCTCATTTGCCAGAAAAAAAAAGTATGATAATTGTTTATTGACCCTTTTATCTGGCAACAAAACTGACACCTTTTTAGTCCAACACCATGTGAGACTAGGCTTTAAGGAAAGCTGTCTCGGGTGTGGACCAATCAACTTCAAAGACAGTGCATACATTATCAGAGTTCTGTTTTTTGTTTGCATTACAACTGCAGGTAGTGTGGTCTATGCAAACATGACTCCTTGTAAAAAAAAGTGTCAGTTTTGTTGCCAGATAAAAGTGTAAAACACCAATTATCAACGTGATAAAGCTACGACGATACAAACACTGGATAGACAATAATCGGAACGTGACAATTGGAGAACACCACCGGAATTCATGCGGCCGCAGCTTTCACGCATGCCATGCCACGTGGTGCGCGCTTATGGCGCCCGTGATGTATATTGAACAAAAAAACTAAAAACGGCAGGAGATTGCGGTCATGTCGCGGATCCTGCCATAGTTGAGATAACAAGCGTGAAGCGGGTTCCTTTTTTTTCCCTCTCGCTCGCTCTCTCTCTCTAAGGCGCCAGAATACGAATGACATCACCCCACTGCCGCTTTGAACAGCAGAGGTTAAGGCTGGATGGGTGGAGGGGGGCCTGGGCGACTTTTGTGAGCCATGCTTCGCATGCTAATCCAGCTCTCTCTCTCTCTCCACAGCCGGCTGCATGAGAGAATGACAAAAAGGCCGAATGAAAGGCTGAGACGAATGAATGAATGAAAGAGAATAGAAGAATAATGATAACATAAAAGAATGAGAGCGGAGGGGGATGGGGAAATGGAAGCATTAATGCAAGTCACAAAATATAATACAAAATAATAACGAAGGAATGAAAGAAATAGAGTGAACGAGCCCATTACTGCAATTTCCTTACGGTAATCTGCACATATAAAACAGGAGCTTGCAGCAATCCATGCATGTGGGTTCCACTAATGTGTGTGTGTGTCCCCGCGCGCGTGTTCCCAGTGCTACCCACTCCACAGCCAGCCCACGGGGTGACAGGCACAGCCCAATCAGCCTAGTGGTTTCGCATCCCCTCGCAAAGTCCACAAACAAACAAACAAAACACCACGCTCCTAAAAACACACGGACACATTCGTCGCACGCAGGACGTTATTGCCAAAAAAACAGAGTTTACAAACTCTCGTTTGAAGTTTTGTGAATGGTGCCTGGTCGTGCCTTTGTCTGCCCATCAGCAATGATGATGGGTGGAGCGGCGGTGACGCTTTGGGTCTCACGGCAAGAAACACCTCGGTTTGATTCCTGATCATGGCGACTTTCTCTGTCAGATTCTGTACATTCTCCATCTGTTCCGTGTGGGTTTCTTCCAGGGTAACTGGTATTGGCCAAACATCGCAATGCAAAGTATTACTTGAAAACATTACTCAATTGGAATTACAGGCAGGGTAAACTTGACAGGAAACCCTTAAAATGAGTCATGGGTCTCGCTGAGTCGTTCCTGAGTCAACGCCATCTTCAGCATTTGTTTCTTGCTGTGGTTGTCCCACCTGATGACGGACGCTTGTGTTGCGCCCGAAACGTCGTGATTTATTATTTTATTTGTATTATTATTTCTATCATTTAAAAAAAAAATATTATTTTAATTTTTCAGATTTTTTTACCTACGTGACTTTACCGAAAAAAACCTAAGAGTATGAATCCTTGCAGTCACGAAAGCTTCAAATCTAGAAAGAACAATTAAAGAGTAGTGGCTGATGATGTACCGCTACACTGTAGAGTCGGATGCTCATCGAGGGTTGAAATGAGGACCCACTCCCATGCTCCTGAGGGTGTTGCACTCATCTTCACTGTCGACACAGCCACGGTGGCGAGATGTTAACTACCTCGCCTGGTATACAGGAGGTCGTGGGTTCAATTCTGACCCTGCTGCTTTCTGTATATTTGGAGTTTGCATGTTTATCCCGTGGTCACGTTGATTTTTCAACGGGTGCTCCAGATTTTCCCTCAACATTTAGAATCAACACGTGCCTAGGCTGCTAGAAAACTCCACGCAATAAGCCACTTCGTTGAGCTTTCATTTTTTTGGTTAGGGCGCTTTTGAAAAAAAAAATTCAAGACGTAAAAACAGAATAGAATGCATGCTAAATTTCGATTTAAAGCTTTCGTGACTGCAGGGATTCATCTTCTTGGTTCTTTCGGTAAAGTCACGTAGAAGGGAAATAATAAAATAAAAACAATTAAACATAATCAAATACAATTCTCACGACGTTTCGGCCACAAAGCAAGCAGCCGTCCTCAGGTGAAGAACAGGTCTGTCGGAAAGACAGCGTCTGAATGAACACCACCAAGCTTGGCAGCGTATATTTAAGCTGGATTGCAAATTCCTTTGTCAAGGCGCCCTTCCTCCCCTAACCCAGCTTAAATATACACTGCCAAGCATGGTGGTGTTCATTCAGACGCTGTCTTTCCGACAGACCTGTTCTTCACCTGAGGACGGCTGCTTGCGTTGTGGCCGAAACGTCGTGAGAATTGTATTTTATTATGTTTTATTTTTATTATTTTATTATTTCCCTTCTACATGACTTTACCGAAAGAACCAAGAAGATGAATGTATGCTAATTTACTTTTTGAATGAAAAGGAGCCACAAAAGCTGCAGAACTTGCATAAGCCTCTCGAGTCACCACATTTGTCTTTATTTCGCTCTCGAGCTGCTAAAACGGCCACTTAGCTTCACACTTTACGTGGTGGCATCCAATTATTTAGCATTTATCAGAATGTGTGTGTGTGTGTGTGTTTGCATATTTAGGCTACGATCCAGAGGATTTGCTGTAGACAAAAGCAGCGCTAATTTAAATAGACCTTCACCGCTAATGGAACTTTTTGCGAGATCGAATTGCGTTGCGTTAACTTCTGCTTGCCCGCTACTTTGAGTGGCGTACAGGGAATGGCCCATGGGAGACCTCTTGGCATGTAATAACCCTCACGCTGCCAGCATTGCTATCTGGCTAGACTCAAGCCCATGAATATGGATTTTTTATTATATAATATATTTTTTGGAGCGAGCCAATTAATATATGGCAGAACCTATATTTTATCCTGGGTTGATGCCACCCCTAAACGTGTGAGCCGGGGAACTACTTCTCCAGACTGGTCAGTCTGGGTTTGTGAAGATGGGATGGGGGGGGGCAGCTCACAAAATCTCCGGCCACTGATGTTAGCAGTGGCCAGAACTTCAACTGAGATTATTCATAGGTTAATGGCACGTTTACATAAGCACTTCACCACTGCTCCATACCACGTAATTAATTATGCCGATTGTTGTTAGAAGTGGGATGGGAAGTGCCGTGTAGCTGCATTTGCAAATTAATTATCCTGACAGTTGTGATTATTTGCTACTTTTATCCAATAAACCACACAATTCAGTGTGCATTGTCGGTTGCTTGCCGAAGTCTTGCACTGTCATTCTTTTGATGAAGCTCAGCTTGAAAAAAAGTTACGCTGCGAATGAAAAACCTAATGAACGTGATGGTCAAGCAACACACGCTTTAAAATTAAAAATAAATAAATAAATGATTATTTGTATTAATTTTTATTTCATTTTTCACCTACGTGACTTCACCGAAAAAACAAAGAATATGAATCCTTGCAGTCCCGAAAGCTTCAAATCTAGAATTAACACACTTTCAAATTCTCCTAATTTGGCAAAATGTCAAAGGCCACAAGCCTCTGTTGTGTGAGACGACCGTTCGAGGGGAGGGCGCTCTGTGCCTCATTGCACCGCGGGAGTGCCTCGGGTTACAGTCACCACCACCGCGCCGCACCCAATCTTTCAAGCTACGACCTCCGCCGACGTTACATAAACGACGTTATCTAAACGACGTTATATAAACGTCGCGCAACTTTAGACGGGGGGGGGGTGTGCAGGGCGGGTTGTGAGAGAGACGCCCGATAAAGCACCGCCACCTCCCCCCTACATCTCCCCTTCTTCTCCCTCTCACCACCCGCACGGGGGATCATCGCATCCATTCATCACCCGCGGTGTTCGCCGCTCGGCAGGCGGGAATGCTGCGCTGGCATGCGATGTGCCAACTCGGTGGCCGGAGGGGACGACCCGAACTACCGCCACCATCACCACCACCCCTCGTGAAATTCAAGAGCGCGTGGAGGGTGGGGGGTTTAGGTGAAACCGCATCGCTACCTGCGGTTCAGCCCTCCCAAAAATGGGTGCAATTCTCCTGCAAGTAAAGATCAGCGCGAGCATTAATCAGAACTGTCGCTCTGCTTTTGGAGCCCCAGGGGGTGGGGGGGGGGGGTCTCTGTGACCTCGTTCGATGGGTGCCGGTGCAGCAACAGAAATTGGTTGTGGAGGTATTCATTATTGCATTCCGCAAGAGTACGGTTTTAGTCCTCCAACTCCGTGAGAGTATGGTATTCATCCTCAACATAGAGAGAGTACGGTAATAATTCTCAGCTCCGAGAGAGTACGGTATTAATTCTCAACGTAATGCCGTGCCCCTGTGTCTGAGAGACATGTAGCTGCGGTAATAATTGAGGACTAAGTTCGTTTCTCGACACACCACCATAATCTCAAGTAGCTTGCTTCCACCATTGGAACCTCATTTGCCAGAACAAAAAATATGATAATTGTTTTTTTACCCTTTTATCTGGTAACAAAACTGACACTTTTTTTTACAAGCAGTCATTTTGCATAGACCACAATACCTGCAGTCATAATGCAAACAAAAAACATAACTCTGATAATGTATGCACTGTCCTTGAAATTGATTGGTCCACACCCGAGACAGCTTTCCTTAGAGCTTAGTCTCACATGGTGTTGGACCAGGTGACGCCAAAAGCTGTCTCGGGTGTGGACCAATCAACTTCAAGGACAGTGCATACATTATCAGAGTTATGTTTTTTTTTGCATTGTGACTGCAGGTATTGTGGTCTATGCAAACATGACCCCTTGTAAAAAAGGTATCAGTTTTGTTGCCATATAAAAGGGTTAAAAAACAATTATCACAGCTTGCTTCCATTTTGAGAAAACTATAATGCTCTTCGCAGGAACGTTTCGGTTTTCCTCGAATGCTCGTGTAAAGGTGGACTGTTCAATTCATGGATTTGCAACGTGTCGTTACGTGCTTGCTACGTATTCGGCAATTGATCACCCTGTGGATGCCCTTGCAAACGAGAGATCTTTCGTTTCAATGGATTTTCTACGTGATGTATTTTCATAATTGATAAATGTGGACAACAACATTGGAAAAAAATGCCTTTTCCAACGTCGGCCTGGCACTGCAGAGCGAACCAACTATCCAAGGCTATAACAACTTAAGAGATTGCACGCAACTCGCGCGAGGCATGTAACGTGTTTGATGGCCATTGCACGGTGCGACGGCCACACCTGAGCAAGACGTTTAACCGTAAACGTCGTCCGCCTTCAGCTTCGCGCGCGTCGATCAGCTCCTCGTTGTCCCGTCGCCGCTCTGACTCGCGTGTGACCCGGGAAGCAGGCCTTGCGAGAGACACACGGTGACCTCGGCCGGGTTCTCACCCGGTGGGTGCCACGTGTACGATCGCGATGTTGAACGCACGCACACGTCTCCTTAACAACTCATAAGAGTCAAAGCCAATATCTGGGGGTGATTTGGTTTTACTTTAAAACAACAACAATCCGAGGCTATTGTGGGCGAGCTGTGGGTGTTTGGGACCGATAACCGCTGGAATAAAAAGCGGGCCTCTGTCGTTAAGCCCGCGGATTGTGTGCGGAGGCAGTTTCCATGAAGGGCAAACTCGAGGTGAAGAGGAGATGGTCACCGTGATCTTGGCGACACTTGGCGCGGTGGCGGTGGGGTTTTGCGGGAGGGAGGAGGGGGGTAGGTTGTAGTTTTATATTCAGTCGCTGTGCCTGCGGAAATGTTTTGCCCGAAAGAAGAATTTTTTTTTATAGACAAACAACTTTGATATCAGGTGCTGTGTGTTGCTGGTCGCTAGATGTTTTGCGACTTTTGGAACCGCTGTGCTCAGCAACTGTGTGCAAAAAAAAGCAAACTAAAGATAGCGATGCATAACAACAAAGGCTGGAAAACATGACGAGTTCCAGACATCTCGCGGGATGAGCCCGACGAAAGGTCTTCCCAGAACGTCTGCGTGTTTACTCCTTCTGCCCGTTGCCACTAACTGATTTACATTTTACAGAGCGCCTCCACCACTCTGGACATTGTATCTTAATTGTTTTCTACTTCCATCCCCCCCCCCCCCAATGTTTTCCTGGCATCGTAAAGACTGGGATCCAAATTATATCCGAGTGCGCAGCTCCTCGGCTGCCAGCAGACTGACACACAGGGGCCAGAAACAGCCCTCGGCAGACACACAGAAGGACATTCTCATTCATTGCATCTCTCTTCACTGGCCCTGTAGAGAGCGCTGTTCAGCCTAACAACTAAAATGTTCTTTTTAAGTCCCTCATTTTTGGACACGTTGAACACCAGGCAGGTGTAACAAGCATCTGATTGATCGATTTGAGGTTCAATCTCATGCTCAAGATGCACACACCGAGTCGTGCGTGTTAAAATGTATAAATTGTTGTTATTATACATCACGATGGATGTCGAAGGCTTGGGAGAGGCCTACATCTAGCGGTGGATACATTACAACTGATCATCATAATACTTTGCATGCAAATGGGTTTACGTGCAGGCTGCCCGATTTGCGTTATCTCGTGCGTATAAGTGGACTAATTAAAATGTTTTTTTTGTAGGATTCAGATTTTTTGTGTGTGTGTGGTCTTTTTGTTGTTGTCAAGGTTTCACTGACCAATGGAACACTCTTCGGGCTTGTCTACCCAAACATTGGACACTCTTGGAGGCCGTTACGTCCACCACAATAAAATACAAATCGATTCATGAGTTCTGTCAAGATTGTCACACTGTAATTCATTAAAACCGTGTTCATGGCCAGCGATGTAGCTATCGAGTGTGCAGGCAGGTGCAACTGCACCATGGCCAAAGCACCAGGCTCCGAATAAAGTGGGGGGGCCGGGGTGTGGATTGGACAGGGGGGCCCCCCATTTCATTCATTGCACCAGGGCCCACCCACAAACACAGAACACCGCGGGGGGGGGGGGGAGCAGGGGAGTGAATCATTTCACAGGCCTAATTTTCAGTACTGGGGACAGCTGAGTCAAGCACAAACACAAACCCCAATACCAAGGGGGAGATGTTTGTGCAGCCATCAGTGACTGAGTCAGAGCCAAATTCACGGCGCTCAAAAGCCTTATTACCTCCAAGGTCAATCGGGAGCTTGAACTCGGGGATCTCGGAGATTCTGGCTCAGTGCCTTGACATGGGCATCAGCCTCCCTTGAGCTGCCCGGCCAGCACCTGGCCACCTGCGGGCATTGTACGCCCAACACATTCATCAATAACAGTGCCATGAAAGGAAAGGGCACACGTTTTGGGCAAATGTGCTACGAAGCAGGGGCATTGTCCCAAACGTTGCCTGCTAAATACGTTTCTTTTACAGGCAGTGTTATTGGCGAATATATGGAGTTTTGTGTTACGATATTTGTTCATAATCAA
>CM025660.2:2234982-2319691 GCA_014621495.2 Entosphenus tridentatus | reverse complement strand
CTCGTCACACCTCGTCACAAATGTCTGACCCGCCCCCCCCCTAGGTGCGTGACGTCATTTATGTACGGCCCCTTTTGACGCTTCACGTTGGCACAACATGTACTTGGCCTGGCACAAGCGATGTGCCGACGTCAACGTCGCATCGTGGAGAAGGGCGGCCGTTGTTGTCATCGTGCGCGAAGAGCGGTGGTGATGTGGTGGGCGCAACACTCTTTACTTCCATAATGCGGATTTTTCGCGTTCTGGCCACGTTCAAACCTGGCCTGGGCCTCATTTTAGATGACTTGGCCTAAAAGAAGCAACTGGAAGCTTGTCAGCGTTCATATTTGGGGGATGCAAAAGTGGCCTGGCATAATACCAGCCAGCAATTTGATAGGTGTGTCCTAAGCATTAGACAAGCATCAACGCAGACCATAACTGATTCACACGCTAACGATACTTGCATGCAAGTGGCAATCGCGTATTTATGATGCATGTAAATGCATGCAACAATTACACTGAGGCTAACAGAGCGGCCTGGCCACAAATTATAGCTCTACGAAGTGGCTTATCACATGGAAATGTATATCATCCGAATACTCGAAACACACGTTTGTAAGTGTGAAGGGAAAAACGGGAACACCTGAAGAAAAATCCATGCAACCACAGGGCGAACACGCAAACTCCAAATATGCAGCAGGCGTCAGGTTCGGGATTGAACCCACAACCTCCTGTATACCACGCGAGGTAGTTAACATCTCGCCACCGTGGCAACCATTGCATTCCTGGGTGAGACCATCAGCTCACTAACACTTGAGAACCTGGTTGAATTACCAGCGACTGAATCGTGGATATAAATCCAGGATGTCAGTCGTGCTGGCTTGGCGCTTTGAAATCGGAGCCATCTGGCCACCTCACTTGTGTTGGATGCTCATTTATCGTGTTTCCCGTCATTGAAATTGCATTCCGTGATCATAAAAGAAAAATTGTCCATAACAAGAAGTCTTGTCGCTGAATTGTGTTCCAACAAAATATGTATTTTTTTGGAATGCCGCGCTTCTAATTGGTTCATAATAATAACATGAAAATAAAGAAATAACACACAAGTTGTTGTGAGTAACCAGAATGTGCAGATCTCAGTGGAGGGTGAAGATGGCTGAAACTTGGGTCATTTCTTTCTGTCGGTAATATTTCCCGAATGGCCCTGCAAAGTGGCAGCCATGTGAAATGGCAGCCATTTGAGGGCATTTGAATCTGAAATGATGAAGCAGTGGTGGAGCGGTTAGCGCTACCGTGCTACGAAACGAGAAATCCCAAATGTAATTCCAAACCACTGCTAACGCATCAATGGTTTTGTGATATACAGGGTGCTTCAAAAAAATGTTAACACTTCCGAGAATTTGCAACAATACCACAAGAAATGTGCCTCTGGGCTCTGGGGACCACCTGGAGAAGATTCCAGGCACGTATTGACAATGATGGCGAACAAGTGGAGACTCTTTGGCTTTTTTTTACTATTAACATTACATTTGTTATTATGTTAAAGTGTATTATCCCGCAGTCCAAAATAAGTGTTACCATCTTTTTTGAAGCACTCCATATAATGAGCCGGTTTTCAAGTCCAATCTTCACCGACCCTTCAACAGTATGCTGACTTACAGTCAAACAACCTCACTTGATACAGTAATTTTGCTGTGACGGTGCCACCTGAAGACGGAAGCTTGTGTTGCCTCCGAAACGTCGTGATTTAATTTATTTCTATTTTATTTTTTACCTACGTAACTTCACCGAAAAAACCAAAGAGTATGAACCTTGTCACACCATGACCGCCATGGTGTGACAAGGCCTTCATCCACAGTAAAGGATTGGAAGAAAAAAAATTGCTATCAATTATAACAATCGCTCGTATTAAGATTTCAGAGAAAGGTATTTTACATTCGTTGTTCTTTACACAAAGTCATCCTTTTCCTCAGAAAAAAAACAAATGTGACAATTAGTCTAGCTTGGAGAATAGTTTTTGTCGAGCCAATAATGTTGCCGAGTCACTGCAGGTCACACGTCGAAGCTAAGAACATGTCACTGGACGCGCAATTTTATCGGGCGCTTGAGGAAAAGCTGTCAAGCCAAAGGTACAGGGGGCATTTTGTGAAAATGTTGTTCTGGTGCTTCAGCTATTGCTGCCTCGAGCAATTGCTTTGGTCACCGTGGTTACAGCCGATGTCTGACAGTGGGAGACAATTCCTGAGAAATATTTCAGTCATGGGATTAACTGCTGAAAAAAAAGTGGCATGGCTGCACGGTCAATTGTTTCAAAGCGATCGTGTGTGAAATAAAATAGCACGAAAAAAATATATAATCATGCATTTTATTATAATTTATATGCATATTAAAATGCCAACAATACATTTTAGAGAACTCGCAAATAAATTATATATAAGTACATTTCTTTGTCAGTCGAATAAGTTTGATGTTTAAGCTCGACCTTTTCTCATTTGACTTTGTAACTGAATTCTCGTGACGCGTTGAAGCGCATGCAGCCAGACGGACACGCGATAGCCTCATCTGATTTTAGTGCGGGCCAAGGTTAAAAACGTCAGGGGGAGATGACGTGAAAAAGATGGCAGACCTCCATTATATTTTTTGATGGTATGCATCAGCCAACGGTAATGTCCATTCATTAACCATTGCCGGCATGACTTCGCTCTTAGAATTTAAAAAAAAATGCCAGTCACGCTCACCTCTCGGACCGAACGCAGGGATGCAAGAATGTGACCTCATTGCTCATGACACAGCTGCTTGTGCCTCGGAAGAAGACCTCACACAATTCACAATTCACAACTCCCTGCAGCGAGGGGAGAAAAGTAAAACGGACAAAGGCGGCGGAAGGACGTTTGCGTTGCTCTCTGGCGAAGACCCTGAAAAAGGGGGTTGCTGTATTATGTTGCATTTCTATTGCTTGTGTTATCGTTAGTCTACTGACATGGCAACTGTCTGTTGAATGGTATACCCCCCTCAACCAGTGTGTTGAATGGTAACCCCCACACCCTCCCCCAGTAGGTTGGTGTGCTGGTTTCCCCAGCTGCGTGTTACTAGCTTACGATGAAATGAAGCAACGGAGATAGATGTTTGTAGCGCGGATGCGAGATAACAAAAAAACGAAATTGCTTTAAAATGTCCAAAAAACAACCTGAAAATATTTGGCAGCTTCATGACTGTGCAGGAACACCCGAGCTTGTTGATACATCAATTCAATCTTGGGCTTGGTAAAAAAAATAAAAATCATACTATAAATTTGGGTATGGCCTATGCACCGATGTAACAATGGAAGAAAAGGATTTCTAAAACATGTCTTGCCATAGAAATTTCAGCTTACGGTAACTTTCGATTGATGATTTATTTCAGTGTTTTTCATCCGACATTGTCTATCCGTCGGACAGATGAAAGCCTCCTCGATGCCCACGGGGTCTTTCGATGCCACAATCCGTCTCGTTCTTGAACGTGAAACTGATCTCATCACTCCATGTCCACGGCGTGGTCATCCTCTAGGGCGCCTCCTCTCATTTGGCTGCCATTCAATCGACGGTCTTCGTGCCACCGGCCATCACGTCTGATAGAGATGCGTCCAGTCTGAGCTCGCTTGCTTTCCTTCGAGGTCAGAGTTACCTCTCTGGTTTGTGTTTTGTACGTCTCATCTCAGGTGTGCCACTCTACACGAAGCGCTTTACCGATTTTCTTTCCTTTTTTTCTTTTGCCAGGATCCATAATTATGACCTGCACGTTATATCCGGCAGTGCACACCGACTGAAAACGCTCACACCGTTGCTATTTTGGTTGTCACATTTAGTTTTTTTAAATAAAATCACTGCACACTGCTCTTGTTCGCCTCTTTATTTTATATATTTTTAAAATGCAATTTTTGCTTGTTATTTTGGCATGGCCTTTTCATACTTTTGTTTGTGTCAGACGTGCTCCATTTCAGCGTAGAGCCCCCATTTTGCTGTGACTCGTCACATCCACCATCGAACCGGTTGGAATGCGACATTTAAAACGTGTCCACAACACCGCGAGTGGCTGCTACGCGACACGCCAAGTACAAGCAGCGACCCACGCACTCATGTGCAATTTTAAAACAAGTAAAAATTAACCCGTAAAAACAAAGTTTTTCACTATACATCCTTTATATGCGTGGCGGCTAGAGTCCTCTCGTCCTCTGGCTTGAGATGGCTGCCACCTATGGGTCAGATGATTGTCTGGCACCATTAAGCAATTGGTAATTAAATATAAAAAAAAAAATCCCTAAACAATGTAAAATTTTGGATTTTTTTTCACGAAAATGCATTGTCACGCACAACGAGTCTGTGTGTAAAATGTCAGCTCGATTGGATCACGGGAAGTGGGTTCAAAAACGACTGAAAGATTTGCACGGTCCTAAGAAAGCAAGCAAGTGAACTTAATATAAAGGATTTAAAAATAAATTGCAGTGCACTGTGCAGGCATAATCAGGCAACAGTGAAGAACTTTTAATCACAGAGAGTTACAACCACTCAATTTCTGTGATAGCTTAATACACATTCATCTTCATGAGGCCATACTGTTCATTTTGTTTTATTGCCGGTATAACTCCCAAGCAACTACATCATCTGGCTCGGTGTTTTATATTCTATCCTGTTCAAATGAAATGAACACACGAGTTCTTAACATGGCGGATATAATAAATACGTGGTTTTTATAATTCAATAAAGTGCCTATATTTTTTTGCGCAGCTCAAACAAACCGCTTCATCCAGAGAGATGTATTCATTACAAATGCAGCGCAGCTACGCTTCGAGTGATGGAAGTTTGACGCATCACAGAGAGATCCACGCACACACACAAAATGTACCCACGGTGTGTGTGTGTGTGCGTGCCTCGCAAGGTTGCGCACTCTCGCGTCCGTTCGTTTGTGTTTCAATACAGCTGCTGTCAGAATGAATGCACTCAATCTCGACGGTGACTGCTACGTGGGATAGGGGGGGGCTTCGAATGAAATGCCTCATGCAGAGCAGCAAAGGCGATGGGAAGGAAGGGGTGGAGTGGCGGCACATCGGTTGGAGCACCGCTGCTCTCTAAAGTCCGCGAAAAACCCTGCGTTCGGTTCCCGGCCACGGAAAACGCATGCCGGCGGTGGCTGTAACTTTTTGTTTTGTATTTCGCACAGTCGAACAGTTAACCACCAATATACTAATAGGGTTTTTCCCATTTTTTCTGGCAACAAAACTGACACCTTTTGCAAGGAATTATGTTTACATTAACCACAATACTTGCAGTCAAATGCAAACAAAAAACAATACTCTGATAATTTATGCATTGTCTTTGAAACTGATTGGTCCACACCAGAGACAGCTTTCTTTAGAGCCTAGTCTCATATGGTGTTCGACCAGATGACGCCAAAAGGCGCAGGTCCTATGAAGTTAACCACCAATGATGCGCGAGCACGCACGCAAAATGTTAATTTTAAGCACGTCCTTTTATGCTATCAAATAACTCAGTCGTCTTCACATCACAAGCGAGTACTGTAGTTCAAAGATGTTATATTTATTGATTCTGTGCACTTCTGTAGTATGGGGGGGGGGGGGGCCTTTGAACTTATATTTTTAAAACCAGCAGGTCTTGTCAGTTCTATTTATTTGATTTTAAGGGCTTTCCAGCTGTGACAGTTTCGGGACAAATGGTCCAACATTATTGCAGTGATTAATTCAATTAAGGCACGAATGCGTGAATGAAACTCCGAGGCTCTGCCAAGCGGGATAAATTTTACTCTGCATGATAAGCCACGCAGATATGCCGACGAAGTTGAGGTAAAAGCCGTGTACTTAAATGTGTGGCATCTATTTTCAAGGTCCTCTCCTTTTTACGAATTCAGCTAAATTTAACTTTTCTATACGTTAAGAAACCATCCAGCATATTCACTAATTTTTTTGGTGAATTCATAGCTGTTCAGAGCCCTTTGTCAATTCAGTGCTGTACGAAGGAATCCACATGCTGCATTGGTAACGTGGGGGCGGGGGTTGTTTGACCATACTTCACCATGCTGGTGAGTGCAGGTAGGTGAAGTAGATGCGTCGTGAGGGAACTCACCACTGATGTGAGCTGTGGCCAGGGATCAAACTCAGGCCGTCGGGTTTCTAGAACAAGTGTGCTCATCATCATCACCACTGGACAAGATCCACTCTGCTTCTGAACAGAAAATTGAGTGGATAACAAATATAAAAATATATCTTTAATCTGCTGCTATTAATCCACACGAAAGAAGATCATCACTGTGCTACCACCGCTCCATCTGAGTTAAACTAAAAAGGACATCTGTAAACTATGCTACGCATAATAAGTTGAATATGTCGTCCATTATTCGCCCCAAATCAACACGTGCCACGCGATCGAACGGAGTCACTCACGAAAAAGAAAAAAATCACAACCCGCCAGCCGCATAACCTAAAGCCGCAACAACGAAGCAATACAATTTGGTGGATATCCAGAGCTACTGGAAAACTATGGGCGTGCGTGCGTGGAGGTTGTCTGGTCGATGGAGTGATAGCGGGGGAACAACACTTCACTTTGAGGTGCCAGCGCTCTCGGTGAGCACAAAAAAGACAAAAAAACACTCTCCCTCCAGAGCGACCATGAAACGCAACTTTTTACAAGTAGGAACAATATGTTCCACACTGCCCACCAGGGAGTTTTTGTCTGTCTGTCGTGCATAAATATATATATAATATAAACAGCTCTTTGATTGGTGGAGACCTACTGCCGGGTACGGAGAGGGGAGGTGCTAAGAGATGAGGGTCAGGGGAGGGGCCTAGAGCAAGGGGGAGGGGCCGATAGTTAAGGGGGCTGGCTACCTGGCTGGCTGCCTGGCTACCTCAAGTCAAGTTATCTTTTATACAGGTAGGAACAACAGGTTCCACACTGCCCACCAGGGATTATTTGTCTGTCTGTCGTGCATATTTGTCTGTCGTGCACGAATGCTCTGCCCAACCAAGTTCCTACCTGCCCACTCCGAAGGAACGTGTTTTACTTCAACAATTGTTTTCTGAAGCAGCGGACATGTCAGCGTGTATTTGTTACAGTGTTTTATTTTGCGAGAACTGATAACATCCACAAGGTTGACCCCCCCCCCCCTCACTGCTAAAAAGAGAATGTGTTACCTCTCGCTCGTGGTTGCCACTGACCAAGTGATGAATAATAGCGCGAAACTCTTGAGTATCGAAGATTAAGTTAAAGTTTAGTACCTTCTGCCCAGGGACAAATACGATGCTAAGCTAATTATCAAATACGCAGTTAAAATTTAGAACTTCTGCCAAACAATATTGTTGACTACATTAAACATTGTGCTCTGATTTTTCCGAGAATTTCCAGAACAATATCTCGATCTTGCGAGGGCCACCCCATTCACCAACACCACGCCAACCAACATGGTGAAGTATGGTCAAAACAACTGCCACGACCAATAGGGCGTGAGGAGGCCGTCGCCAAACAATGGATTCACAAGGAGCTGCACAACCTAATCACCGTCCTGGTCATACACTTCCATTCGCTTTTGGCAACATTCAACATTGTTCAAGGCTACAACAGTCATAATATAAACGGTCTTCATTTACCGAAGGGAGTGTCTATACTATTTTTTTTCATTTTCATGAGAATCCTGCATTGAAGAATGTGGTCAATTCCATTGTTAAAATGTTTTGCGTGTGGGTGGAAACTAAAACACTGCACCAGAGGATAACATTTAAGATAACAATACACTGAGGAACCTAACAATGCAATGCTGTATTATGCCACCTATTGACCACTTCACGACCCAAGCACACACGGTCTTCCCTGGCGGTCTCCCATCCCAGTGCTAACGATGCTGAAACCTTGTTAGCTTTCCATAATAGGATGAGTTCAGCATGTTCACAGCGAATTGGTTGAAAATTAATGCTGCTCTACATATTAGTTGGAACTGAGAGTTTGACAGTGTTATCAAAGGCAATGGTACTGCTGTATAACAAATGTCGATAATCGTTTATGTATCAGATGTGCTCTGACATAATTAAGATGCACAGGATTCACATTTCACGAAGAAAATAATATATTTCCGAAATCGTTGAACATTTTGTTAGGCCACTGAAGCAGTAACAATTTAATTAAATATAAAGTAGCCTCTTACTTCTGCTTAATTTACAACCCATGAAGGCTCGAGTAGGTCATAATTCCTATCCAATATCTCTTGCCTGGTTTGAGTGAAATATTTAGAATGCAGCGTCTGGTAGCGTGGGTGATGGAAAGGCATCAATTTCACAGGGTGTATGTCACAATACAATCGTTATCAATTTCAACCCTTCTGTCAATCTTCTCCTGGATGCGTGGTGTTCACAGGACAATCCGTTATTGTGTCACCATTTTAATCATTGCCACATATTAACACTGCCCAAGTAGGTATGGGCAGGACACATTGCTAGGAGCGATGAAGGCTGATGGGGGGAAACCGGTGACGAGATGGTAGCCAGGGAAAACGTCACGCCTAAGAGGATAGTCACCGAAGAGAAGCGATGAGATTAGCTGATGTGCAGTGGTGTGCTGGACTGTTGCATCATGTACATACGCATGCTGAACAACTTTCGCACCATCATGGGACCTCCTTTGCCAGTACCAAAATATACTAATAAGGTTTTTCCCCTTTTTTCTGGCAACAAAACTGACACCTTTTGCAAGGAATCATGCTTACATTAACCACAATACTTGCAGTCAAATGCAAACAAAAAACAATACTCTGATAATTGATGCATTGTCTTTGAAACTGATTGGTCCACACCAGAGACAGCTTTCTTTAGTCTCAAACAGTTTCAAAGACAATGCATAAATTATCAGAGTATTGTTTTTTGTTTGCATTTGACTGCAAGTATTGTGGTTAATGTAAGCATGATTCCTTGCAAAAGGTGTCAGTTTTGTTGCCAGAAAAAAGGGGAAAAACCTTATTAGTATCTTTCGCACCGTACGTAGCTAACCACGCTAATCGTAGGTGTGGAGGAAGGATAACAAACTAAAACGCGAAAATCAGTCCTTTAAGAAAATTAGTTTTCAATCGAGATATAAAAGTGCATAGCTCCAGTGGCTTTCTAATATTGGAAGAAAGAGCGTTCAAGACGGGCCGCAGAAGCGCATCCAGTGATTGGTGACGATGTGAGGAAGCCTTCATCCAGCAGTGGATGGAACATAGCCGGTGATGAGCATAATGCTGATCCACGGGTAAGCATGTCGATTATCAGGAGATAATATCACAGGTGGATATAGATAATCGGATCTGCCAGTAGTTCACCAGATGTCGATGGGGATCAGAGGGGGTTTCGCTCTATTAACGTACAGACCACGACTAATGCGCAACAACATTTCCCAACGTGTAACAAAAATATAGAAAAGCACACGGTGAAAAACTCAGCCAGGAGCTTGAGAAGGCCCTCAATTCCCATAGAGATGTTTGAGCTGTCAGATAACGTGTCTCCTGCATAACAACATCATTCCATGATGATCCATTTTCATAGAAAACAATATGAATTTTTTAACATTTAGGGAAAGGAAAAAAACTGTTTCGTTCAATTGTTCAACTAAATTATTCGTGTAAAACCGGGTGATTGTGGTCTACTTAGCAAAACATCACAATGTATAATCCACTTCACTTATTTATCCTGAAAAAATCCGATGAGCTGTGAAGCTCTTTCTTCACAGATGTCCAGGAGGGGTGGGTCAGAAGGTTACAACAGAAATACAACGCAAAAAACGATAGGAGTGAAAACGTATGGGAAATGCAAGCAAATCACTAAAACAAATAAACACGTATACATTCTAATTGCATAAGTACACCAATTCTCAAGCTTGGCCAAGGCAGCAAAACAACAGCAAGTACGGTCCCAGACCACACCAAGACAACGCACTGCCCCTCAATAAAACTGGACATTTCATTCATAGACAGCTGAGTTCAAACTCTATTGGCTCGCATAGAACGAGATAGCGGAGAACAGATGTATAGCTAGTAAATCTCTACAGGTGTCCACGACAAGAAGTGAGATAAGTGAATACCTTTTAGGAGTTGTTACACAATTTCTTTCATGCTCTATTGGGTAAAAAAAGCCATTTTTCCACTTAAGCCTGCTCGTCATTTATTAGAGACAAATCGTCAACACTTAAACTTCAGTTGGAAAAAAAAACCTCTCAGCCTGCTTTTTCGCCTTTGTAAGAGTGTTCTTTTTTTTCTTCCATAAGCTGTTGCTTCTATATATACTCAATTGCTACCGTCGAATGTTTCACAATGGCCAGCTTGCTCTGGGCTTGTACAATGCGCCATCGTTTGCGACGCGCGCCAAGCGGTGATACATCGTTTGGACTCGGGATAGTATGTTTCCCATTTTGTTCAATGGCTTCTGTAGCTGCAGCGGCAGAAGACAACTAAAGCAGGCAGCGGGGGAGGGGGGGTTCAATGCAGCATGAATAACTACGCACTGCATATTGTGAGCGTGACACATTAAGACACTTTGTTAATGTGGGCAGATCAAAGCTGGACATTTTCATTCATGAAATACTGCAATGGTATGCGTGTAAAAGTACAGAATTAGCATTAACACATAGGCTGTCGCGACGAAATATTATTCACAATAAAGGTTGTTGGGTTAGATCGCATAAGTAGAAACGTGTCCATCTTCTTGGTTTTTTCGGTAAAGTCACGTAGAAGGGAAGTAATAAAATAATAAAAATAATAAAACATAATAAAATAATTATGATATTATTATATTATTATATTATATTATGTTTTCTTATTTGTATTATTTTATTACTTCCCTTCTACGTGACTTTACCGAAAAAACCAAGAAGATGAATTCCTGCAGTTACGAAAGCTTTAAATCGAAATAGAAACGTGTCGTAACCCTCCACCACCCAACACTGCCAGTAAGGTTTGTCACGTAAAGAAAACGCGATCTAACCCAAAAACCTTTATTATGAAGACTTGGTAATGTTATCTCTGATCCCTTACAGGAAAGTAAATTGCATTATGTAATTAACAGTGGATATACTCATATTAAATAAATATATTTGCACATTTTTATTTTTCCTACTTTTTGATCATTTCCAAGCTGTACCATTTATTACATAATCATATAATGCAGATTTTAATGGAATATTTTGCTCATTTCGAGATTCACTCTAATTTCATTGCCCTACATTTCTGCTTGAAAATGACTGATAATTACAACTGGTAATTATTATCAATGTCATGATAGAATGTGAATAAGCATTTAAATAGTAAAAAAAAATCCAGTAATAAATCACTATGAATGTACCCAATCCATGTACTGCTAAACAGATACTTAAGAACTACTATTCCCACACTCTTGATTATAATAATGCTAACTTGTGACTCAGCCAAGGTAAATTAGCAGGAGGGAATGAATCATTATATGATATATTTTTTTGTAATCTTTTCTTGGAAATTAATGCCAATCAGCTTGACAGGCGAACAGACAAATGACCTTTCAGACCTCCCACGGTCATCACTGCCTGCACAATTATCTTAAAGCAGGGCAGTGGATGTCTCACAATGTCCAGGTAGGCAAGGGTCGACAACGTGTTTGGTACAAACGCTGTTTTCTAAGGAGTCCATTGTCAAATTCCAACATCACATTCAGCGATGTTGCAATGCATCACCATCATTATTATAAGATTACTTTATGGTCGACTGTATGATGTTATTCGCACGTGGAAGCCACTGTGTGCCTATGCCACATGAAATGAAGAACAGGAACATTAAATGCAAATATATATTTTTCAGCTTTCACAACGACATGTGTCAATGATATTTAAACGGTTCCTCATCATCAGTCATGGTCCCATTCATAATAAATTTTTGGGTCAAGTCACCTAATAATTTTTGCCAAATCTGTGTCAAGAAGACCCTCCACCACCCAACATAGCCAAATAAAATATTTAATTGTCATGCGCACAAGTGTTGAATACCACCCACCCTCACTCAACAATGAAGAGCAATTCTCTCAAATAAATTTAGCAATTAGATACGTACGACGGTTCGCATAAAACGACGCCAAGCATCTTCTTCAGAATAAAAAATCCATTAAGTCAGAATAAAATCTACTGCCTGGATCTTGTCCAGGAGACGCGTGGCGTAGTTGCAAGTGAAAGGTAATTATTTTTATTGAATTGCTCTTAAACTCATTGGTGAACTGGAGCTCTAATAACTGGCGCGTTCAAGGCGTGCACTGATAAACGTGACAATCTTTGCGGCTGTGTCGGGTGGTGGAGATTCTTACGACACATATTGGGCCTCATCGTCTATGTGGCCAAACCCAAATATCTGTTGTGAATCATAACGTATGAGCTACGTTGTTAAGGAGTCAGCCGCAGTCTCTCCATACTGATTGAAGGCCTTCCTATGCCGAGTAACTGGAGCCACTCGATTCCTTTCCCAGGAATCGCAGCACTGGGAATTTCTTTGGCGAATAGCGAACGCTGGAACGAGGGTGGCCTGCTGAAGAGGCACTTCTGGTGCCTCAACTGTTGCTGCTTTCGCATCATCAGCAGCAGCAGTAGAGCCATGATTTATCCACTGCTGAATGAAGCCCTCAGGATGTTGTCGCCATCAATCGTGATCCTGAGATGCCACAATCCGTCTCACTCATGCAGAGGAGCTGATCTCATCGCTCCAAGCTCTACGTCGGTTGTCCTCTGGGCTTCTCTCGCCTTTGGCTGCCAGTCCATCATCAGTATTGTCCATGAGCAACCATCACTTCTCGCTATAATGCGGCAATTAGCAATCAGATGTTCCCGATTTGAATTTTGTTCTTTGATGAGTGGAATTCCAAGTGGGCATCCTGAATTTTTCAGCTTATGTTTTTTTTTTTTATGATAATGCTGGCGGTGTGCATGGGATAAAATCTCATATTTTTCCATGCACAATGGGTTTTTTTTTCATTATCAAATTCAGCCCTCAACAATGATTCCATCTCACTCTTGCTACCATTTTTTTATTTGGTCATTTCTATCTTGATCTGCCTTCTGAATAACTTGCTCTTGGTACAGATACACAGCTGCTCTTTCCTATGGTGTCCCTCCAACAGAATACGAGGTTTCTAAGCAACCTCGTTTGAAATATATACATTTATGCAAAGCTTTTCTTTCCCCAACCGACATGTTAATTAACACTGCCCTACCCCCCTCCAACACAGAGGGGGCAAACACACGGCTCCATCAGCCAACAATTGCTCTTTTCTCCTTGGAATAAAACAACCCTCCAAATCGTGGATATCAAAGCGCATCGGCACCGCACTCAACAAATGCACCATCAAATCGTTCCGAGGTGAGGAAATTGTTTAATCGCAACGCTTATTCATTTTACTCGTACCACCGTCGTGAGAATGAGGTAACAAAGTGCGACTACAACACCTCACTCTAGAAATACGAGACGCAGTCTTCCACCACCAACCGCCTTGCCCCTCACTACATAACCCGCACTTCCTTCACCAGCATCCCCAATGAGGTAAAATATGGCGGTGAACGTGGTTGCACCAAGCACAGGTCAGTAAGACAAGCGTCCCATCCTAACCATCGCCTAACGTGTGAGATGAGAAATAACATTGTGCATGACGTGCGAAAGCTTTTTACGTGTTACGTTGTCGTTGATCGCAAAACGCCTATAAACGACTCGGGACAAAACAATTATTGGAGATTTTCAACAATCTTCTCGTTTTCAGGAGTCACGTGTAGTCCGTCCTATATATTTGTTTGTGTTTTCGCTCCCCTATTAAAATAGAAACCTTTCTGCCAGGTCCCGTTACGGAGAGACACTGGAATCAGTAATTCCACAGTGGATTCTCCAAGGACAGCAGCACATCTTTGACGGTTGAACAGCAGTGAAATGAGAGACTCACAAGATTAGCTCCCAACATCGTATTCAATGGGCTTGTATTATCCACACACCACCCTGCAATCTCTGCGTACATAAAGTAGTGATTGCTGCAATGTGTCTCCAACACTACTTTTATACCCTTAAAGCAATTGCACGGCAACATTAAATACAGCGACTTTGTTAGGGTTTGCAGTTATCATTGACTGGTCTGAGACACACTCACTGCACATTAAACCTAAATTCTCTCTTGAGTGATGACTCCAGGAATTCAAAATGCGCTGGCTTAGCGCTGTGATGTCAGATGCAGCTCTACAACCAAAAAAAACAGGCCCATCTCGAACTCCACGGCGTACACAATCTTAATTTGTGTACGCGAGCAATCACATAGGCAAGCAAGCCCAAATTGTTAGCGTTTTGTCATTATGATGTGAGGGATATTGAAAGATGAAACAAACTGATTATTGTTTAAACTAAAGGGATACTTTGAACTGAAGGTGCATTTAATTTCAAGCCATGCAAATATTTTTTTTGCAGGTCTGACTAAGAGAGACAGAGGTCTGTGTGGCATCTCTCAAGTTGATGGATCTTGATCTTGTTTGTGTCAGGAACATTCCCCTGTGGGTCTGGTCAGCCGTTATTGCCCCAACACTTTGACCTCTGCATGCAAACAACTCCCACGCGCAGACACAAGCCTACAGGCACACACGCGCACACACACACGCGCACACACCTTCGTCCATATGAGCACGTGAATGCCAAGACGTTGACAAATATCTCACTTTTCTGTGTTATATACTTTTGGGGCAAGTGCTTTAATGGCCAAACCATATGAAAGGCTGACACAATACACAATTACTGCGTAACTGAACACGCTTAATGTATACAGGAAGACCTCAATGAGCCTCACAAATACTCATTTCCAGCAGGATCCCCTATT
This sequence comes from Entosphenus tridentatus, assembly GCA_014621495.2. Lineage (NCBI taxonomy): Eukaryota > Metazoa > Chordata > Hyperoartia > Petromyzontiformes > Petromyzontidae > Entosphenus > Entosphenus tridentatus. Next base: position 2,304,846 of record CM025660.2, on the reverse strand, counting down.
GGGATATTTGGTTAATTACAATCATGTTTTTCATGCGATAGGAAACTGTGGAGTACCTGGGGAAAAAATCACCACACACACACTTGAGGCTCTGCACAGATTGGCTCAGTAATCCACTGTTCTACTGCTATCTCCGAATTCACGATTAGATGGGATTTATTCAGGGTGTATTTGGGTCACCGTGAATGCGAGTGGTGTGGCCCAATGTTGCTTTTTTTTGTTTGCGCCATGCTCATGCTGATTTTTCCTGCCCGGAAGTCGTTTTAAGCCGTGTTAATGCAAGGGAGGCCACAAAGCCAAGTTCACGTAAGGATAGAAACCCAACGCGCCACGCCAGAGGTCGCAAACGGGTTTTCATTCTTTACCCGTACCCGGCCGCACCAGGGTCGAAAACGGGTACCCGATTGCGACCTCTGGGATGAAGCCATGTTGCAGGCGCGAGTGGGTTGATTCTAGGAACTTGAATTGTGAGAAGAGACAAGACGTTGGGAAATGAGTGGCAAACGGTTACTCACCAGTGACTCACAGCCTACCCGTACCCGTACCCGGCCGCACCAGGGTCGCAAACGGGTACCCGTACCCGTACCCGGCCGGGTACGAGTAGCCGGGTATCGGGTAGGGTACGGGTATCGGGTACCCGATTGCGACCTCTGCGCCACGCCAAGCCATGAATCGAGCTCGCCTCCCAAGAACCGTATCGAGTGCGAACGAACCACGGAGTCTGTATACGGCGGTTCGTAAGCATGTTGAACGTCTTTCGCACCGTCCATAGCCAACCGTGATAATCGCACAAAAATCCACGCGACCACGGCCAGAGAGGACATGCAACCTCCAAATATACGGCGTGCGTCAGGGTCGGGATCGCATCCCCCTACCTCCTGCATCCCAGGCGAGACAGTTAACGTCTCACCATGGTGGCACCCCTCAAACGCACACGTGGTACGCAATGCGCGTTCACGATCGGTCCCAGCCCTGCGCATAGACGCAATCGGTGCGAGCGAGGGAGCGAGCGAGCGCGCCATCTGAGAGGACACTGCCCACCGCCCATGCCGCCCCTGTTCTGAACCACGGTCACGTGAACACAGGGACCCTCTTTCAGACGAGTGCTGCCCCTTCTTCCACCCACGCCCATTCACACAAACACAGCCACAACCCCCACCCCCTATAAACTGTTTCGAGCAAGTGCGGTCAGCAAGCTCCTATTAAAGCCTGCACGGCACTTGAGTTGGGTGGTGTGGCCAGCCCCATGCCCGCCCACCGTCGTCTCGTGAGTGCCGAATTTGTCTCTACGCACACCAATGCAAGTCATGTGAAGAGAATTAAACTTAGTTCATGGCACAGTGCGCAAATCATTGTGCAATCACTCCACACACACACATACAGAGACAAAGATCGCCCCCTTGAACATAATGTTGGGGCAACTGCTGTTAGCTAGCATCTATGACGGTCAACACAGCACACAACGAGGTGGGTGACTAGCACCACGCCCGGATGCCTTTGTTTCCCTCATGCTGATTATTTAGACACTGCACCAGGCTGGGTCGATCTAGGGGAGGCCCAAGACCACTGTACTAACACTAGACACATACCCACAAATACGCGCACACACAGATGTGACTACAACAGACTTTCGTGTAAAATCCTTATGCTGGACGGCAATCAATTTCCCGCCTGCCTGGAGGCCGCACCAGCCATCTGCTTTGTCTGCCATGCCCCTTCGAGCACTTTGGTCCATGCCCAAGCTTCCATCTGCCTCCTCCATCTGGGCACCGATAATGGGCTCACTTTCGACGAAACCCAGACACCCAGAGCATCAGGGAGGCATCTTCGGAGATAATCTCGCCGTTAATCTGCGACGGACGAAACCCTAAACTAAGCATCGGCAAGGCTGCGGTCGGTAAACAATGAGGGTGGCACCAGGAATGTGCCCGACCCTCTGGGGGTCGGGCACGCTATCTCGAATGGGAAATCCTAGCGGTTGATCAATACTTGCTCTGTTGCCAAAAAAAAAGAGAGTCAACGGCGACCTTGCTCTAATAGAACATCTATTATAGGGCAGGAATTCCGAGGAGGTCGAGTCAAACGCGTGGCTCGGATCCAAGACACGAAACAGGGCCCAGGGCCATCCTTGCTAGGCCGCTGTTGGCTGTTGGCTGTTCCCCCGTGGACATACGCTCGACGACTTTCACAGATAGCAGATAAATAAAAGAGGAGGGGGGGGTCAACCTCGGTACATCTTTGGGTGAACGAACATGTTGTGACTTGTGCAGTGTTTTTGTTTGCCCCCCCCCCTACTCCCCATCGACAAAATCGCGCCGTAAAGTGGCAGCAAAACTAAAAAATAAGATCGGATTTAGCAAACAACAAAAATTGGTTTGCTCATTTAACACTAAATTCTCACTGTATGTAAAAAAAGACTTCGCCAATATATGTACAATACATGTACCTTTGTCAATCCACTGACGGATGAGAGCCTCCCCACACCGTGCGGGTCGTGGGGGTTATTTGAACATACTTCACCAAATCTGCCACTGTGGGTTTGGTGAAGGCAGGCGCATTGACATAGCAGCATGGAAGTACAATAGAATGGATGATGCTGCACTACCCATTGTGTAGCCCTACAGCCTATAACATCTGACATGTATGGTGGTCGCCCATCCTTACGGAGGTCGGACACATTTTTTGGTGATATGATCAGAAGCCAACGTTGCCACATTTGTGTATAAATTAAACATTGGCACTCTCGCTAAACTACACTTGCTGAATATCTACAGCGTTATCCTACGCTATAATTATAGTTGTGACTCAGCGCATGCAAATAAATCTCTGTGGATGGAAAAATTAGCAAGGATGCGGATGCATTCAGCTTAACTTTTAGATTTGCAGACTGCACTCTGGATGCTCTTAGCCATCACTTTAAATAATTCGCAAGGAAATGTATGCGCTCAACGTCAATTGCTCAAGAAGACTTGGCAGACGTCATGATACCGAGATACGGCCTCAGAAGACGGCTACTTTGTTTTAACGGGCAGCGTTAAGACATTATGTTCATAAATTGGCGGGTGTGTCAGATGTAGTTTGCTCAAGTCACTGCTTGACCCGGAGTCACCCAAAATACGCCCCCGCACAGACGCTGAAAACATTACATCTGAACCCTGTGTCCATGCCACAAATACCTCACGCGGGCAGCTGCAGCAGCTGCAGCCTTTAGGGCTCAAATATTTCATGGCCTGCGGTAGCAGCAGAATTTGCAGGAGGGGGAAAAAAAACCGAATAAGGTTTAAGCCATGGTCCAGGTTTGACAGCCCGTCGCAGGAGATTCACTGTCGCTTCCCGCCCAATGCTCAAGTAGCCACACCACTCGCCCCCCTTCTCGCATCTCATTCCCAAGGGAACAAGGGGCTAAGCCTGTAACAGGGTCAGTCTCTGCGTGATTAACGCAGCTGCATACGGCAGCAGCGCAGACGCACGCTTGGCTCATCCGCATTGGGGCGGTGGCGGGGGGGGAGGTGTGGCTGGGGCGGCAGAGGGGGCGTGAATGGGGCAGCGCTGCCCCCCACCTCCCCTCCCCCCACTTTACTGCCGTGCCCCCCCCTTAAGCTGAGCGGCGCAACACACTCGGTAGGCCCCTTCGTCGACTTCTCGTCCATCGAAATAAAGTGTCACCAATAGCTCCCTCGCGAGTGCGCCATAACCCCCCCACGGTTTAATAAATCCCTGGATATGCCACCGACCCGCAACGTCGATTCTCTCGCCCGCATGCGTAACCCAGAGACACATCTGGCCGCTTCCGCGCAGAGAGATGCCATTAATGAGTGACAGCGACAGCCCTTGGGAGGGCTCCCCTTACAGCGCCATGACCCACACACACACACGCACCCCCCCTCCGACAGACCGGCTCCCTCCCCAAAGCCTCCCTCCCTCCCTCCCTACCGCCACCACCCGTCCAGCCGTCTTTGTCTGCCTTGACGAACGGCCAGAGTCGGCTCGCTCATCCATCTATGATGTGCGCCCGTGTCAATAATGGACGCCGCTGTCCCCACCATTAGTAACGTGGGCGCCCCCTGACAGCCATATCTGTTGCTCCCATATTTATTGTTTCTGCCGCACTAATGGTCCATCTGCTATTTCACGTTCGACCAAATTTCTTTCTTTCAATCTGCAATCAGATTTACTGCGCGTGCCGCGCGCCGCCAGTTTATTAATAAGCGCGCACGTTTTTTGCCGATGCGCGTCCTTAAAATAAACAAGATGGGCTCTGTGAATGTCGGGGATTTTTTATTTTATTTATTCTTCTCTTCCTTCTTCGTCGTTGCACGGAGAGGCAGCCAGGCAATCGAGCGGCCTTTGGTTTGCCACGCGCACTCGCTGCGAAGCTCAAGGACTCGTTCAGCCCCGATTCTCAGAATAGTCCGCAAGCTTCATTTTACATCGCAATAAGCGCGGGCGGGGCTCGCAACCACGCTCCGTACGCGTGCCCCGACTCATATGAGGCTCGCTCGCAGATTATAAAGGCCATGTTAAAGTCGACAGGTGTAAACTCACGGCTCAGTTTGGGTTTATCCGATTTCTGCTGTCGTGCCTATCAGCTGGTGGAATTTGCGTAAATCGGCGTCCTTTATTTCACCTCCTCGGAGCTCTTTGGGATTCGTGATCTCCCTGGGCAAGGAGCAATCGCGTAGGATTTGTTTTGATACCACTTTATTTAGTCGTGGTCGGTTTTTAATCTGCGACTAGGCCTATAATACAATGATCCACGCTGTCGAATCATCTTACGAAAATATGTAATAACCACTTTACAGCAGGTGGCATACATTGACAAGGCACCTCGTATTTAACTTGGTAACTGAACACATATAACATTAAAGACTCCACACAAACCTGGCATGCTTGCAAGCACACTGACCGCAGAGTCATCCAGCTGTCAAGACGTGGTCCAAATATGGCAAATAGACGATCTCATTGCTACATAACGAAGCAGGCATTGTCATTGACTCAAGTCTGTGCTCCTTTTTACAAAAAATACCAATGCCTTCTGCTTCGCTGACTCGCATTCTAAATTCTGGTGACAAGCGCTAATTGGATCTAATAGCCTTTATATAAACCGGGATACCAAGTTGCATTATTTGGCCTTGCGCGCGAACACGCGCGCACACAAGGCCAGCCAAAAACCCACCCCTAATTAGTGCTTCAAATTTAAACTTGGGAGTTGTACAAGTTAGATGTTTGTCCCATTAAACTAAAAAAATACACAGTAGATACAAGCTGAGGCCTCCAATTAGCATGGCTGGCTACGTACGGTGCGAAAGAAGTTCAACATACATACGTATATTTAGTTGACTTTTGTGTACAGTACTAGCTACACAGGGTCAACAGTGTAACAGCAAGGCCGTAATTATAAAATTTTCACGTCAACTGTCACACATACTTATAAATATTTCAGCATCAATAGAGCATCATTGATCACGCACACCCACACATTTTAAGTGGCGAATCTGATGCAAGTTTAATGAAGTGTTCTAGCCCTTTCACACGCACTCCATTGTGGATGTGTCTTGATTTTAATAGGCATTTTTTTCCCGTCCCTGATGCCTTTTACTCGCTCGCTTTTAGTAAAGGAACAATTATAACAGGATTTACCGTATTTATTATTCTGCTTGCAATTAATGAAACAGTGGAATTGCGATTGAGCAAATATTTATTCTGGAAACAAAATGGCATGTTATGAAACTGTTAATTGTCAAAAATGTGCTGTGAGTAGGAGAAAGTCATTCGATTCAGATTTGTTTCATCAAATTCAATTCCTAAAAAAGGGTTCCTTTTAAAGATTAATTGGCCTCTCAAAGGCACGTTGAAAACCCACAAACACGTCTATGTAAACATGCCAATAGGCTCGGAGGAAAAGTGCACGAATAAAAGTCAAACTTTTTTTTGTAGGGATGCTAATATATTGCGACGCTTAGTCAGTTCTGACTGACAATATTAAAATATTAATCAAGGATTACCAAAAAAAATCTGACCCATGATAGTTCGAGTCTTGAATTGTAAGAAAAAAATTGTAATGTTTAACTCTGGCTTTTTGACAAATTAATGCACAAGGAAAGCTGACACCACCCTTGCATAGTACAAGCAAGTAAAAAGCCCATTATATGCCCTCAGCCTGTACCTCTCTTATGAATAACAGATGTTTCATTTTTTCCCTCGCAAAAAAATAATTCACGCACAGCTTCACGTGCGGTGCAAGGACAATGACATTTGCAGTGTAAAATGTTATACACGTATTGTTATACACGTATTTAAATGTTGAATTGGGTGGCATGTACTAAGTCTTGCTCTGACTGGTACTAACGCAAGTATCACCATATAACCCTTCAATGGCTCACTGGCGACGCATGTGCATGTCTTGTTCCTCTCGTGTGTCAAGCTCTTCCCAACCCCCACACCTATTTTGTATTCCTGCCATCCCACTTTTATAGCCATAAACCACAGCCACTGCTCTCCCTTCCCCCTCCACCCACCTCGTTCCTGACCCCACCTCTCCCCTTTCTGCTCATGCCCACGCCGCCTTCACCGCCCACCCATCCACCCACCCCCAATGCCCCCCTCCCCCGCCTCCACAATTTGACTCACCGCACCCAACCCCCACAAGTGCTATAGACCGCCCGCCGCCGCCCCCCCATCTGAACAATAACAGCCCGATGAGGCAAAAGCCCCCTGATCGGGCTTTGTCACCGCCAGCTCCTTCCACCCGGTGAGGTTGCTGTTAGGTGTGCGGTGCCGCTCGCCACGCAGGAGGGAGAGGCACGCTCACACTTTGAAACTCACTCCACGTGCATGCCAAATTGATGTACGTGGCCGTGCGTTGAATTTATTTCGCACCGTACGTGGTCAACCGTGCCAAGTCGGAGGTGTGCGCACGAAGCAGAAACCCGCAGAGTGTCGCTGCTATCTTGAAGACAAATCTTGAGACTCGTTTAATTTTAACCCACCACCGGTTTAGCCAGAATGATGCGATGATGTTTGTCTCTGTGATACTATTTTTATACGGTTTGTTTTTTTCCTCTGCACCGCACGTCATTTTTGTTTCACGTTCCTGCAGCAGTGCCTCAAGATCTATTCCAAAAGGTGGGCGCAGCAATGTGATCATGAATACCGGTGTCAGTGATAGGATCTCGTCGAGGCGAGATGCGCGGAGTTAAAATGGAAAGCAGAAGACACGTGCATCTTCATTTCGTGAGACGGAAACAAAAATCAGAAAAAAAATCAGAAAATAAAATCAGAAAAAAAAATCCACTTTTTTAAAATATATAAAGGGCAATGCTTAACCATTTTCTTTAAAGCTTCCTCAAAACAAGCTTTTACGAGTTTGTTTTTTCTTCTCTTACCCATTATGCCCATTAGCTCACTGGGGGTGTATACATCGTCACTGTTGATAGCACGCTGAGCTTATTGCTTATAAACTACCCTCCCCTTTACATTCGAGACGGAAGAACTTAACAAAGTCGTGGCTGGAAGATGACAATGGGTGACACACGCATTGTTATTATAATTATCGAGTTGAAGCTGTGCAGAAAATAAAAATTAAACCACGTTGTTACATTTAGCTTTTTTGCTATTAAACACATCGATCGACAAAAAGGTTGGCGAGCGAGACTTTGCACTGCCTGCCGACGTAACGGGCGCGCGAACGATGAACGTTCTTTGGCAAAGCCCCTGATTTGGGAAGGCGTCTCCATCCGCTCAACGCGTTCGTTCATTGTTTTCCCGTCGCTGTTTCAAACATATAAATAAATAAGGGCACAACCGTAACCCACCCACCACAATCTCCCACCACTCACTCCTCTTTTCCCGCCTTCCTCACCCCCCTCTCTTCTTCACGCTTCACACACACGCAGAGAGCGAGAGAGAGAGAGAGCGCGCGCAAGCAAGCAAATGTTTTTTTTTAACAGGGAGTATCGAATGTAGGAATAAAAATCACGACGTTTCGGAGGCAACACAAGCTTCCGTCTTCAGGTGGAACCGTCACAGCCAAGACAGCTGTATCAAGTAAATGACTTTACCGAAAAAAAAACCTAAGAATATGAATCCTTGCAGTCACGAAAGCTTCAAATCTAGAATTAAGGTATCGAATGTGTTTGCCGGACACAAGCAGACGCAGTATTTTAAACGTTTGAGGTTTGCAATAGTCATCAACGCTACTGCTGCTGTTGCCCCTTTAACTAGCAACATAAGATATATATTTTAAAGGATATCCAGAATATCCACCTTGGTACTAGCTAGCAATGCTCATTTGAAACGATCCGATTTTAATTCAACACCAGCGTAGCGATGACAAACGCAAGCGCGTCCTCGAACGAACGGCAACGAATTTGATACAAAGACACGGGACCGTGGCACGCGCCCTGCGATGCACGGTCCAAGGGGTGGTAGCGGAATATACGTGGGTGAGTGTAACGTAGAACATATTGTGCGAAGCTGTTGACTGTTATCCCCTCGAAACACACGGGGCTTATTTGTCTCTCCCTCCCCCGTCCCCCTGTGAAGCCGAACGATAATTATTGGAAATTGGCCAAACACCTCAAACATTTAGTGGAACCACACATCCTCCTCCCCCCCAAAAAAAGAGTCTTGAAGCTTTCCCCGGGTAAAAGGCACTGTTATCATCATCATCATCACCGCCACCGCCGCTACAAAAGCTTGCAATCAAGAGGTTGCAGATCTTCAATTAAAGGCAAGAGTCCACGTGTCGACAAAATCCAATAAGTCGTCCCGTTGCTCTGCTCGAGACCCACACACACACGCGCGTGTGCGCAGACTGCACGAGTGTGTGTCTCAGATGTCGCGCAGTTTCGTGAGGAAGGGCGTTTAAATAAAATGATTTCATTGCGGCTGTTATCATCGTCACTGTGTGCCGTTGCTGGCTCGCTCCTTGGGCGGATTGATTTCATAAAGACAACTGATGTCGCTTGGATGGAAGTACAACCCCTTTCCGCCACGACCCCCGCCAAATACCCTGTTCTAACCCTCAGCCACCCCTACAGAAAAAAATGACAGCACATCGTACGCATGCACAACCAAAGACAAAGATCCCCCGTATAGCCTGCTACTCGCGAGCACCTATGAAGGCCACGACGACAACCAGAGGGGGTGGGGTGGCCAAGCAGCACGCCCGACCGCCTTTGTCTTCCCAGTGGTGATGTTTACACATCGCACCAGATACTCATTTGAGGCTGAGTCTACCTAGGGGAGGACCAGGACCGGTTCAGATAATCGTCACTGGGTGTTGGCCGTGAGCGGGAATCGAACCCGGGTGGCCAGGTCCGTAGCACAGCGCGCTAACCGCTACACTACCGCTCCCCACACATTCACACACAATCACACACACACATTCACACACAATTACGCACTTCCACCCCATGTTTGTGCTGTAAGCAAGCACACATTAAGGTCCAGCACTGATTGGCCATAACCACGCCTCGCCGCCTTTGTCTCCCCCCAGTGCTGATGTGTACACCGCACTGAGTACTAATTTAAGGCTGAGTCGATCTAGGGAATTCCCAGGGCTTGGTAGCCGTGGCCGAGGAATTGAACTCAGTTTGCCGGGGTTTGTAGCGCAGTGCGCTAACCACGGCGCCACCTCTCCCCACAATTACCCATTCACCCAGACACGTACTTAAAATAACACACTGCACAGACGATAAGACAAAGATCCCCCGTATAGCCTGAGCAGACGTTTTGGGGCAAGTGCTGTAAGCGTGCACGTATTAAGGTCACGTGGTCCCGCCCGGCCACCTTTGTCTTCCTAGTGGCGATGTTTACGCACCGTACCAGATGCTAATTAGAGGCGGAGTCGACCAAGGGGAGGCCCAGGACAGAGGACCGGTTCACTGGTGTTGCTGGTCGTGAGCGGGAATCTAACTCGCTAACCACTGCGCTACCGCTCCCCCACAATAATACACACACACGCGCGCGCGCATACGATTGCGCGCGCACACAAAGACAATAACATACGGGCCTCACACACACACACACTAACACACAAACAAAGACAAAGATCCCCCGTATAGTCTTAAATGGGCTGTCGGGGCAAGTGCTGTTAGCGAGCACCTATTATTAAGGCCAGCACGGCACACGAGGGGGTGGGTGGCCAACACCACATCCGGCCGCCTTTGTCTCGCCAGTGGCGATGTTTACTACACACCGCACCAGGTACTCATTTGAGGCTGAGTCAACCTAAGGGGAGGCCCAGGACGGGTGCAGATAATCGTCACTGCTGTAGGTGTGCCGTTACCGGGAATCTAACTCGGGTCTCAGGGTTCGTAACGCAGCGCGCTAACCGCTACACCACCGCTCCCCACACACGCGCACAGACGCGCACACGCGCATAAACACACGGACGCACACGAACACACGCGCACTGAGATTCACACCCGCGCGCTATAGCGCCCGTACCACACTAAAAATAAAAAGGCGGTCCCGCTAACAATGCAATGCTCATTTTAACAACGCGTTTTATACGGCGCGTTCATTCCACTTAAACTATTCTTTCGGTTTTTTTGTTTTTTATTAAGAAGCGTAATCTAAGAGACCATTTACCCGACGCGGTAATTTGATCTCACGTGTGCATAAGTGCAAATGTGAAATTTTCAAATCGCGTTTATTGACGTTCGCGCTCTCATTATTACCGTAAAGAAATGCATGGCTTCTATTAACACATGCGCGCTAAGCCAGCGGGCTCGCTAGGTACACCCAATTCCTACTTTGCATGCCATAATCCTTTGTGCACCCAGCGTCCATCTGTCCAGATTAAATCTGGTCCGACGAGGCTTTTGAGAATACGCGGCCCGCGCGATATATTCTCACGCACGCTCAATACGAACGCCAGCGATTATGATTAAAACTTGTGCATTTTGATGGGCATGTGTTACGTTATACATCTACGTTACATTTATATAAACAGCCGTACCTTGTGCGCCGTAAATCAAGAGACCGACCATGGAGAGGATTCGGAACCCCTCCATTTCTGCAGCGGTGGTGGATGTGGAAGATTCCCTTCTTGTCCTCAGCGCTCTTATCTTTGCACGCTGCTGCTGCTGCTGTTATGATTAACACGCACAGACGTGAGTGTGCATAAGCTAGACGCCGTGTGTGTGTGTGTTTCGCTTGTTTGATTTTTTTTGGACTATGTACGTTTAAATGCGCAATCGTTGTGTTATTAATTAAAGCCGCGAAGAAACGAGGCGGGAATGAACGAGCAGACGTATCTATCCCAGGAACCGGTGGAACCTTGCACTCATCCACTCGGCAGGGCGCGATGTGAGGTTGATGCGAACAGCGCACGGAGCGGCGTGCAGAACGAAGCAATGCGCATGTGCTGAGAGACCCCCTCTTCCACTTTCCAAATCCACACGTACGCACGCACACACTCCTCCCTCCCACCCCCCTCCTACCCCCTCCTACCCCCCCCTACATCAACCTCCCCTTCTCATCCCCCCCTCCATCGCCTGCCTCCCGACATCCCTGAGCAACCCACACTCATCATTCCCTCCCTCCCTCCCTGCCCCTCCCGCCCTTTCTCTCGCTCTTTCTCTCTCCCCGTCTGCTACCCTGCATCGACGACGCCAGGACCTTCCCGTCCTCCTTAAGATCATCCCTCCATCCTGAGCAATCATCACCAACCCCCACCCATCCAGCCCTGGCTCTCCCTTCCCCCACTCTTCCTCCACCGCTATACAGTCAATCCCCACTCCACACAGCCATCCTCATCATCCACACCCCACACTCCACATCTACTCACGAACAAAATCACCTTTTGCGTTCCCCACCCCCCCCCCCTCCCCGACCCCCCCCCCCCCACGAATATAGCTGGGTGAAAGTAGTTCCGTCATTGTGAATGCAGGAATACGCTAGCACAGCTTTACGTAACCCATCACCTCCTTGTTCCATTGTCCCAACTCCCCTAGACCTCCCACCCCCCCATCACTCCTCTTCTCCCGATACAGACCCCCCCCCTCCACCGAGCACCCGCCCCCCTCTTTCCATCCCTGCCCCAGTATTACACAGGCAATGCACTGCTGCTCCTGATGACACTAGACAAAAGCATTGCGCAGACCAATTCTTATATCCAGAACCGGATTGGAATGCATAGAGGATTATTCGGAGATAAAGCAGCCCATTCATATGTATATACAGTACACTATATATATTTTACAAAGTGTGTGTGTGTGGTGTACACACCTCATAGCCGTAATAGAGGTTTTTCATTGCCAGTTTGTGGAGTGCATGGGGTGTATATGCGTGCGTCCCTTTGTCAATCCACGTAAGGGTGTTTTTTTGTTGTTTGTTATTCATCTTCATGAATCAGTGTTGACACCGGCGATGCGCATGACACCACGAACAGGAGGGATTTGTATAAAGTGCGGCCATGGAGGTCGTTTCATCCTCGGGATTGGGTCAGATTCGATGTGCCACTCGTGTTAGCAATGGCTGCCTATCAAGCTAAATTGTGAGATTTCTCGTCTAATATTCATTATGCTATTCACCGTGCTACCACTCCACGCATGTGCATAGGCTGATATAATATTACAGTATTCTGTCAGGAATATATATATATGTTTACATATATGGTTATTGTATACCTCTGCGGTGCATGTGTAAGTGCATGCTTAGCATAACCATGTTTTTACATGTAAAACAATATATTGTGATGTTGGAGATTTGGCCATTTGTGCAATTTGGTGAAACATCTACAGCGTATGTATGCAATTTTGGCAAAATGAAATCCAATTTGGATTTATACACACACGAAATATTAAGGAAAATAAGCCAAGCCATACACTGGTGGTGGGCGTGGTGATACAGTGGATCAAGCACTGCAATATATTCCCTGCCTCGCCTGATACGCATCTGAACTGGTCCTGACCCCTGCATCCCTTCACCAAACCATACTGAACCAGCTTGTTGAAGTATGGCTAAACAACTGCCATGGCCGACACATTGTGGGGAGGTCTTCAGGCAGCAGTGGCTTAACAAAAGGCTGTAAATGATTAATAATTTCCAAGTCAACATTGAGTGGGAGCCTTTTTATAACAACAGGGTAACAATTGAGATGGATATTCAAACAGTGCATCAAATTATTAAGTCACCATGATTAATATAAATCATTAAAATCATGCTATTGTTGTGTAAATATTCACATGGGAGTGCACCTGATTTTCCCAGGCAGTCTTCCACCCGAGTACTGACCATTGGTGGTGAGATGTTATCGCCCTCACCTGGTACGCAGGAGGTCGTGGGTTCGATCCTGATATTTGGAGTGTGCATGTTTTCTCCAAGTGGGTGCGTGCGTTTTTCGCCTGGTCCTCTGGTTTTGCCCTTCACGTTTAGAGACGTGCATTAGGATTATGTATGCCACTATAACAACAACAAAATCCCACGCGATAATCCACTTTGATGAGCTATGATGTGTGGCCAGGTCAATATGTTATCGCTCAATGGACTTTACTCGGTGAATAAACGTTTAGTTTAGGTTCGACATTGCTCAGCTTCCGAGATCTGACAATATGAGGCCCATGTGAGGTGCTATCGGTGCAGGTGTTAAGCAGCGTGTTATAGCATACACCTGGTTTTGTTGTTCACATCATCCCACCATTCTAATGCTGTTCATCTCCCAAAGGATGCATGCTCAGGGCGAGTACAGTGAGAACCATGGAAACTGTAAAGGCCTCTGCCACTTGCCGCTGTGGGCATTGAGGCAATGGAGCCGTGAGGTCACCCCAATTAGCAATGCACAACACAGCACAAGTCGCGGTATAACGGGCATGGCTTAACCTCGCAAGGTTGACCATTTCCCCAAAATCCGATTGTTGAAACTCAGAAGCATCAGAATCAGAAGTGTATTTATTAGCCGAGTGAATCTCATTGAGCTCTAAAGTTATTTTCAAGGGAAACTCGGCCGGCAGACGAAACTCGTTAAACTAAAACAATTTTTATTTTACCAGGTAAGGCTGACTGAGCTATATAGCTCTATTTCAGAAGCGACCTGGCCACAAGTGAGAGCTCAACGAAGTGGCTTATCATCATGTGGAAGTTTATAACAGCCAAATCACTCTAAACGCACATTGATCGTAATGTGGAGGGATAAACAGGAGGAGCCAGAGAAAAATCCACGCGACCACGCGGAGAGAGACACGCAAACTCCAAATATACAGCAGGCATCAGGGTCGGAATCGAACCCACGTCCTCCTAAATACTAGGCGAGGTAAATAGCCACTGATTACCACGAGGGAAGGGGGGTATCCATGTGGGTACCCATGTCCACGTGGTCAGGTGTCGACTGTGCAACTGCTGGAGGAGCGGGCAGAAGGGAAATCGTGCCAACGTGCGATGGGATTAAAGGTACTGTCAAAGGGAACCTTTTCAACTTAAATGTGAGTCTCGCAAGCCACTCCAAGTAGTTGGCGGCCACTGCTATTGAAGAGTGGGGGCACGTTTCTTGTAGTTCCCATTGGGTCTGTGAACAGTGGCGCAGCGTGGGTTGACATGGGCCCTGGTGTGAGGAATGAAATGGGACCCCATGTCTAATATCCCTTGGATCCCAGTGCAAGTTGCACCGCCTGCTTGTTCGATAGCTACGTCACTGGTTGGTACCATATGAGCACTCGTGCCTCTTCTCCAGGAATCGTTGGATTCTACTGCCAACGCACAAAGTCTCTTCAAGTGTCAAGTGTCCTCGGCGCGCTCCCTTTGCGCGGTTGCATTTATTTTTATTTTCCATTCGCTCGTTCACCAATTCGTTGCGTTAAGCCTGAAATTGCGTCTCGGCAGGATGACAACGTGGTAATTGCGAGGCGAGCTGCACTTCACCTCATCGTCGCCGATGTCACTGAGCAAATGTTTGTCGCTCTCGTGGCGTTTGTTTGTGGCGGTGAAGCGTGAGACATCGTCGCTCGTAATGATTTTAAACGCGGGGTAATTATTCAGCGGGACCTCACAAACAAAACAAAAAAGTCATTTTGAAACATCCACGTGCATTTTTCTGAGCGCTTGGTGGCTGTGCGCGGATGCCTTGATCGCTTTCCAATACTCTTTCTGACTTCATGGAATAACTGCTTTACTGACAGAACACCTGGGAAATGCTCGTGACAGTGAAAAGTCCCTTTAGCACAAAATGCGTGCACACAGCTCTCGCCTATACAGCAATATTTTCCACCCAACCGAATTGTTTTTCTGTTATAATCTATATTATCTTTGTCTCTCGTGGGCATGCCCGTACCCTTGCTCTCAATTTCCGCACCACGGATGCACGGCTGAAGCTAACCGATGGCTGAGGCTCGATTTTGCAGCGTACATGAGGCTACCCTTGCACCGGAAAAAGTGTTACATTTCACACCTTCCCACTCACTTTCGCCTAAACTCCCCAACCTGACACATCCTCCCCCTGACCCGTTTCCACACATCTTCTTCACTGGGTCCCTGGTAAGTGGGACAAAAGTGTGAAAACTTGCACCCTTTCCAACACAATCAAGTTTGCCCGCAAGCATATGTTTCCTCTGGCTCGATAGACCAAGAGGTAAATGATTAAACTGTTTATGTTAATGGTTCTATTTATCCATGCTTTCAATATATCACCTTCTGTTCCATATCTTCACGTTAAAAAAAGCATTTAGGCTATAGGCCTGACTTTGGCAGGCTAATATTGTTATCCAGCTGCATGTGTTCAAGCATGCAATGTCTGGAACCGGATTCACCCTTTCATGTCTCATCAGGAGAGTCAGTCATGCCAAACAAATGCTTCTGTCATTGGTCAATCGCCCCTGTCTCCACCACGGGTCATCAGTGAAATTTGTTTTCTTTAAATCTTACCGTGGACTGTAGTGGAGCAGTATGGGTAAAATAAAAAAATACCCGTTCCATATCTCTAAAGTAAAAAAGAAAATGCTTCTATGTATTTTGTCCAGTGTATTATATATATATATATAAATGCTTGATTAGTTTTACAGGTATCAATTGTATCACGGAAATATATTTTATGCATCCCAGTTGTGAAAGCATGCCGTAGGTTTTCTCCTGGGGAGAGAGGTGGGTATAATGATTAGTTCCCTGAATATTGAAGTTAAACCGTGTATTGTTTGAGAGCTATGCGTTTTTAAAAATCTGTATTTTCTTTGAGGGGAATTATCAACTAGTAGGGCACCGTATGCTACATTTAAACTGCAGGAATCCACACACTCCTCCACAGCAAAATAATACTTTTCCACCCCACATTGTCAGCCTCCCTTAGAGAAAGTTATCCACCTGCATTTATGCAGTGAAGTTGTCGGAAATTATGTATGCAGAATCCCTTAAGCAATGCACTCTCTTAATATATTCAAAGAAGTTATTCAATTTTCCAGGGCAAAAGACAAAACTCAGAGAATTACGTGTGTGCACGGCATATATAAGGGGCACATGTGGTGTATCGGCCAGTCAACTCAGTCAGTCGATCTATGGCACCCGCTGGGTCTGTCCCGTCACCTTCTGCCAGAGAATTGCGTGTGTTCACGGCTTGTATAAGGGGCACAGGTAGTACATTGGCTAGTCATCTCAGTCAGTCGACCCACGGCACCTGCTGGGTCTGTCCCGTGACCTCTTGCCAGCGGGCGTTCGACACTTCACCTGGCATTAACGTACACATAGCCTTGCACAAGCGCCGTGGTGACGTCACCAACACTGAGTGGCGAACGGTGGTTGTTTCGATACCTAGCTATGCAAAATTGTAATCGAGGCGTACATGTTGGTGGACAGCAGCGGCAGCTGTGGTGGACAGACAGTACACACGCCGGTGAGGAAGTGCACGGTGTGTGGGCAGGGTGGAAGAACTAGGACAAGGGTCACGGAGAACCCCGTCTGGATGTTCCTGGAACCTGCTGGCGGGTTCGAGAAGGGAGGCGCGGTCAGGGCGGAGCCAGGCCGCGCTGCTGGGAGCATAAAAGGAGCCGAGAGCGGGGAGCTCGGGGCTGCCGGTGCTGGGAGTGGACTCGTCTCGTCGGCGCTGTCGTCTCGTCGCCAACGTCGCTCAACGCCGCCGCTAGATATTGCGCTACGAAGGATAGTAGTTGGCTGACTCAGTCAGCGCCGTCAGTGTTAGACGGCTAGTGTTGTGTACAGGCTGGGCTGAGCTACTGTGGAGAGTGGGTGGACGAGACCGTGAAAGTTGTGAATAAAGAAAGTGCCTCCTAGAAACTCTGCCTCGGAATCGTTGACACTACACATGTAGGGAAATATGCGTGCGTCTGCCAACGCGCCAACACAGCGTTTGTACCTTCGCGGGCTCATTTCACCGGGAAGGCGATGTTTGTATGGCTATACTGTGCCGTAATTTCCCCCCTCGTTTAAATGAAGGCTTGCAACATCGTGTCAGACCGTCAGCTGTCTGTGCATGCAGATGGCTTAAAGTCTAAGGAGGCTACGCACACAATTGCTGTGGAATTAAATATACAGATGTCAATATTGAGGACTGTAATGCAGTCTTATATTAAATATGAGATGTCAAAGTAGAATCGTGAAATAAAATGTTCAAGTGAAAATCAATGTCAAATTGTGGATGTACCCCCTTTGCACGAGAACAGAGTGGTCACAAGTGAGCACGGAATATTACAAAATAGATAAAGCAATTTGCAGCTCTTTGTCAATTAACTGCTGGATGAGGGTTGTTTGACCATACTTCACCTTGCCAGTCAGTACTGGTTGGTGAACGCATACCTGTCAACATATACGGTTTACGCGTATTCTTGTACAGGGAAAATGTAGTTTTCAGGTCCATACGGCATACAGCCGTTTCAATACGGGCACTCAAAAATAAAAAAAATGCAGTCTATTTCGATGTGAAAACCACAGCAAGAAAATTTGAAAAAAAAAGTATTGCTGTGGTTTTCACACCTGATGACGATTGCTTGTGTTGCAATCGAAAAGTCGTGATAATTGTATTTTATATATTTTTCTTATTTTATTGTTTTTCTTCTACGTGACTGTACCGAAAGAACCAATAATATGAATCCCTGCAGTCACGAAAGCTTTAAATCAAAATTGTTGTCTATTTGTTTGTGTTTCTACCTTGTGATGTGACTTTGTCGGATGAACGTTGAGATTTATAAGGGGCACGGTGTGACCAATAAGGTCTGAATTGGTCTGTAATAAGGTAGGGCACTTTCGATTTAAAGCTTTCGTGACTGCAGGGATTCATCTTCTTGGTTCTTTCGGTAAAGTCACGTAGAATGGAAATAATAAAATAATAAAATAAAACATACTAAAATAATTCTCACGACGTTTCGGCCACAACGCAAGCAGACGTCCTCAGGTGAAGACCAGGTCTGTCGGGGAGACAGCGTCATTCAGACGAGGTCTGTCGGGGAGACAGCATCATTCAGATGCTGTCTCCCCGACAGACCTGGTCTTCACCTGAGGACGGCTGCTTGCGTTGTGGCCGAAACGTCGTGAGAATTATTTTATGATGTTATATTTTATTATTTTATTATTTCCATTCTACGTGACTTTACCGAAAGAACCAAGAAGAAGGTAGGGCACTAATAAGGGGTTGACAGGTATGTGAAAGGGAGATCCCGGAACTCGCCACTGATGTTAACTATGGTCAAGAATGAAGCTCACACCATAGGAATCGTCATACAATATGCTAGCCCTATTATAATGTTAGCAATAATAATACAACCTCAGTTAAGAAGCAAGGGATATAATAAAAAGACTGGAAGGAAATCTAAAAAGTGCACAAAGTATATTGTGAGGTACTTTAAAATATCGAGAGCAACTCAAGAGCACAAAACAAATGCCATTAAGAAATAACGATCGCAGTGACTGATGAAAAAAGTTAAATACATTGAATGTTGAAAAAATATATATATTATTAATGCAGGGCTCTATTTAAAGAGCTTGAAATTTCCTGGACGGCTCCCCACCGTGGAAAGTGTCTAGAGTTTGCCTCTGGACGGTTTGGGACAGCACACATTAGTCGAAGGGATGACAGCCAGCGGATGAGACCCGTGATAGAATGACAACCAAAGGAGGGAATTCGTTGCCAGAGAGGATGAGCCCTCGAACCGGTTCGCGTGCAGGAGCGACACTCATCGTCGGTTCACGAGATCGCGCGACATCGCGGTGATGACTTGGGGAGGACTTCAAACGGCACAGGAATGATCATGTGGCTGACGATGACGACGATGATACTTGTGTCAGCGGCAGTATGGGTGAGGAGACGGGTACATTCGGGCAGGATGTGGACCTGTCTGGCACACGCAGGTGATCGTGATACGTGGCGTTGGGTTTTGTGTGCATTGATGATCAATGCTGAGGACATATTCCATTGCTTTTATTTCCCCTCCTTCACCTCCCCCCCGCCCTCACCCAAACCGTTGTACTCATCAAGAATAATGACACTGGCACAAACTGATTGCTGTGTGTTGTTATTCATCGTTTGGAGAGAAAAAAATAGTTGCCCAAACAAAGAGTACATTTTTTTTTATTAACCTATTATTTTATGCATTGAGTTCACTGAAGCAGAAAGTTGATCTTGCGTAACAATATTACTCCGTTGGCTAATCCGTTACGAACATTGATGGAATATTTTGTGAGCAATGTCAACTTTTGCCCACAGGCAAAAGCCCATCATTGTCTACAAACGACCGCCTGTGTGTGTGGTGTTAAGCCTCTTCAAGGATGGGCAGTCTGAACATTTGTAGCGTGGGCGAGGTGGGTGGTGGGGGAGGTTGGGGTTTGGGCATGTGGGCAGATAAGGGAGGGGATATGCCCTCGAGGGAAAAGGTTCACTCCACAATTAATGCTTAGCACTTATGGTGGTCTGCCCGCCCTAACCTGACTAGGAACTGCTTTGGCTGTTTTAGTCACCCACCCACCCCCCTACCCTCACCTCTCTCCCCGTATCCTGTTCTCGGGACAATTCACCGCACTCGTTATGACGTGCAACAAAATAGGCCTCTCTGGCCATAGCTTGAAAGCAATGTAACATGAAGAGGCTTTCTCCGGCAGTTGCACGCTTGCACTGCAAGACGACACTCGCACGTACAGGGGGAATTAAACAATCTTGGATTATGGAGACTGGGTTAAGCCAGCTGGCCGAGGTTGCATAATCTAACTGCGTAAAATAGAGGGGGGGGGGGGGAAGGATAAATAAATAAATAACCGCTCTTATGAAAGGATTACTTAATAATACGGTCAGATCGATTGGTAAAATTGTATTTACGAATTAACAATGCCTCAGTGTTAATAGAATAGGACAGGCCTGGGACATTAACAGTAGAAGTGATATTTTTATAAAGGGAGGGCAGCGGATTAATTGAATGTTCGTGCAATTAATTATCAGCTGGTGTAGTTCATCGCTAGAGTCTCGCCTTTGACGTGGCAATGCCAGCGCCACAGATTTTCTCGCGCGATACCGACAATATTTCTATACTCTTTGATTCTTTCGGTAAAGCCACATTAGAACCAAAGAGTATGGTTTCTTGCAGTCACGAAAGCTTCAAATCAAGATGCAATATTTCTCTTTCGTTTCTCGTTTCTGATTGATTATATTATTCCGCCGAAAATTACACAACTGAAGACGAAAATGTATTCTACATTTGGTTCATGACGGGTAGGAAACGTTTGGCTCAGGGTCCAGAAAAATGTTGTAGACATTTAAGGACGAACAGCCATTCGAAGAATCGTCGCGATTTTTATCGCGATTTTTTTTATTCAAGGAAAAAGTATGCTTTATCGCCTTTCCCATCTCGTTCACACGGCTGCGTTTGCGCCATTAGTCCAGAAATGCTACGTTTGCGTATTATCTGCAAAACGTGTAAACAATACATTTTCGTACGTAGGCACGATTACATGCGTGCATCTTGAGCGAAAGAGTCTGATCGCGATCAGCGAACGGATGCTGAACAATTGCAAAAAAAGACCTCGCGGATCGGGAACGAACTTTGCCACCCTCTTGCCAAGCTGCCCCGGTGAGGGCGAGGGACGGTGGCGGTACCGAGGGCAGACGGAGAGGTGACGGCATTTCTCGATCGCTATTAACGAGAGGGAAAAAGTTTTTTTTCGTGCATTTAAAGAGTAGTTTTTTGTTGTTGTTGTTGTTGTTGTTAAAATGTCAGGCACATCAAGGCCCCCTTCGTCCGCGTCGTCTTCGACGCCGCTCAAGCTCGCGCGTGCGGGCGCCGTTGGGTAACCCCATCTCACGTGCACGTGCTCGCAATGCGATGGAGCATTTGCTGCACCCCCTTCGACGATACAGACTTTAATAAACATTTCGCGCGACGCTATTTCATTGACATGAGCTTCGAGCTCGAGCGGGGACACGGTCAGGATTGAATGTGGGGAGGTGGCAGAGGTCACGCAAAGGACAAGGGGACAGCGCACCAGAGAAATAATTAAAGAAGGGCGCTGGCAAGGAAGGCGCCAACAAGGGGATAGGGGTTGGGGGTGGGGACCCCAAAGGGATACAGATTGGCGGGAAAGTGAAGTAGAGGACAGAGGTTTTATAAGGAGGTGTGAGACAAAGGCTCCAGGGGCTGAAAGGCTGAACGTCGACCAAAAGCATCGGCGCCCTAACGGTGTCCGTTTCGGTGTTTTGACCGGAACGGTAAAGTTCCTCGACCAGGACTCCCTTTCGTTAGCCACGAGCAGATATTGAATACGCGTGTTCGTGTGTTGAACTTCTTTTTTCGCACCGTGCGTAGCCAACCGTGGGGTGCGGGGGAATGGGAAGGGCAAAAAACTACGCGCACAAAAGCGGTTCTGAACAAATTAGTTTTCCGTCTAGATTTCAAAATCACAGCATAGAATGTACCGGCGTGCACCACATTACGGTGAAGCCAGCAACGTTGGCACTTGTTGCAACATCTCACACCACGTGGAGGTGGTTCGGGCTGTATTGTGCTCATCTCCGTCGAAGCGACGCAGCCTGCCCAAGCCACTTACTGTTACCAACAGTCAACACGATGTCTTCAATGTGTTGCAAAGTGAATTCAACACCACAATAGAAACAGACCGACGTGCCCAAGCAGGAAATCGTTCAATCGTCGCATATTACCCACTACGGACATTTTCGATCGGAATTTTTTTTACACTGATAAAGAAAATGAAACGGAAGCTGAAATGTACACAAACAAGCATGGTAGATTTGAATGCATTGGAATTACACTGATAATTTAAGTTGTATTTACTAGGTAAGGCCCACTGAGCTATATCACTCTTTTTTCAGAAGCAACTTGGCCACCGATGATAGCTCAACGAAGTGGCTTATCACATGGAAATGTATATGCAGCCGAATACTATGAATGCAAGTTGATTTTAAATGTGGAGGACAAAAAGTGGAAGACTTGGAGAAACCATTCATGAGACCACATGGAGAGAACACGACAACTTCACATATACAGGCATCAGGGTCGGGATCGAACCCACGACCTCCTGCATACCAGGCAAGGGATATAACATCTCGTCACATGGAATATAAACAATACGCTTGCCACTAATAGGGTTAAGAGATAAATTCCTGCATGTTTCCCCAGTAAATAATAAATACGAGAAACAAAGAACCTGTAATGGTCACCAAAGTAGGCGACTGTGGACCTTCATTAAAGCCTGAGAATTACCTCAAACTAAAGTTTAGTAATAATTATCACGTTGTAAGGTCAATTGATTGAAGGTAAACTCAAATAACACTCAATTAAAGTAAGGGCAGCAGAGTTTTTTTTTCATTTTGGAGAACAAATGTTAATTTGAAAGAAAAAAAACCCCGCAAAATCTGAAGCACCTTTAAATAATCGTAACAAAGTTGGCCCTATGAACAGTTGGATAATTGGGCGGCACACCGTTTATCAAAGTCACCTTTAATTGGCTGTCTTGTACTGTTTATTGATGCTCTATGTTAATATGGGAATTCTTTGCGATTTTTTTTTCATTTAAGTCAATATGATTAATTGGGTTAAGGACATTTAAAGGCCACACACATGTTTAATAAAATGAAATAACATTTCGAGTCTAGCCTACATAATAATGCCATGGTGTTTCCACATAATACTGCCATTACCATGTCTTGCACGAAAGATGGTGCATACTGCGTGGCCAATACCATGTAATTTCACATCATATTTCCACATTCTACTATGAGGTCCAATCTTTAAAAGGAATCTAACCACATACCTGATTGAGTGTACTTTGTAAAAAAAGCACGAACAAAATATGACGCCTAAACACGGAACGCATACGGAGTGCATCCACATACCTAACAAATTAAACTACCTCTGGTACACATGCACACTCACGTACAAAATAGCGATTATAAGGTAGGGAGCAGTTACATTTTGTAATCTCACTCGTGTGACCAATACCGGCCCCGCAAAAAAAAACTGATGCCATGTAGTATTTTATGTAATTGGCCCTGAAAGGAATAATGGGGACCTTCAGGGGGAAAAAATGAAAGCTTAAGTGAAGGATAGTTTGGGCTCTCGAGAAACAAAAGATCCAAATTTAGTGGTGGAGGGGCTGACGCATGGCAGATGTTCGCCCATTGATCGCGATGCCATTGTGGCTCTGCTATTGCTATCGATTAGCTCTTGCGGGTAATTGCACGACTTAAAATGTCACCCTGCCTTGTTGCACACCGGCGAAACCCATTGGCTTTCGGAAGATACACCTCCCCTATACATTCCAGTTTAACGCTGGTCCACTATTGAAAATGTTCAGACTTCCGTTGAAGTATATTGCAGTTATGGCAACAAAATGTCACGGGCAACTATACAGAATTGAAATCCAATTTATAAGTCTGGGTCCATGCTTAATAAAAATACCATTTTCAAAACGTATTGCTTGTTCCTCTTATACACAGTCACACAAACAAAATATATATACATGTCATGTTTAGCTTCATAGACTGGCTGGAGTAAGTTTGTTTAGCTCTAAAAACCAGCATGGGTACCAAATCCACTCAGACTTGTGCATCATGCAAACCATTAGCAACCTCTTAAGAACTGTCTGAGGGCCTTCTCGTCCAAGGTCACCATCAAACAAATTTGCACAAATGCGACCAGCCTGACAGGCTATGGCACATTGCACAAATGAGAGATAGAGCAGTGGCACTGCGGTTAGGGCACTGTGCTACGAAAACCAGTGGCCTAGTGCCCAGCCATGGCAAATGTAAGCGGGGAACTATTTAAACTATTGCTGGAACTTTCATTTTACCAGGTAAAGCCCACTGAGCTGTACAGCTCTTTTTTCAGAAGCGACCTGGCCACAAGTGATAGCTCAACCAATTGGCTTGTCATCTTGTGGACATTTATCGCAGCCAAATACTCTCAACTCATGTTGCCAAATGTTGAGGGGGAAACCGGAGGGCCCGGAGAAAAATCCACGTCACCACAGGGAGAACATGCAAACTACAAATATACAGCAGGTGTCAGGGTCAAGATCGAACTCACCACCTCCTGCGTGCCAGGCGAGGGAGTTAACATCTCAAAGCCACCATGGCGCCCCAACTGATCATGTGTCCCACACGCTTCGCCAAGCTGCGCCGAGCAGCATTGTGGGGTTTGTTCAGATTGTCCCCACCATCAAAGTATGCATCCAGCAGTGGACTAACAATGGGCTGCACTGGTGTGGCCAACTTCGGTTCACGACTGCTGATGCGTGTACAAATGGACAACTCGTTTAAGGCTGAGTTGATCTAGGGGAGACACAAACACATGAAAATCTTGAATCATTTTGATGCTTAGTCATCCGTCAATAACTTCTCTATATGTATACGCGCAGAAATGTTTTAGCGTTTTGCAGCTTTGGTCCTCCAAAATGTATATATTTTTGTCCAGCGAACACGTACACAGCACGGCGTACACATTCCACACAGCCATACCTCGAGAACCATGCACAGGGATGCCCATTCTTTAAACATATTTACGGAAAAAACGGGCACATTTACAGCCAGTGTGTGAATCCACTGTTAGATGAGGACCTTCCATACCTCACCACACTGGTCAGTCAGTGTGGGTTGTTGAAGCAAGGGAAGCAATAGACGTAGATGAGTGAGGGGAGTGCGGTACAACAATGGATTTGCTTCACTACCCTCTGCTGACAACGTAACCCGGCAGCTGCCAGCAGCAGCATGGTCAGTGTTCAGCAAAGCAACTCGATCCAGGCGCAAGCATCGTCTTGCTTAAAAAAATTGGGCGCACGCTCTGAGCGATATTACAGCCCCAATCAAAATAAGACACAAAGATCCTGCATGTCAAGATCTAAATAATACGCACACACACAATATCAATATGCAAATATGGAATTTTTAAATCTAAATATCATTTATTTTGCGTACAAAAGCGCCCGCGCTAAATGGGATGGACAATACATGCCCCATAGATAGAACGATGAATGCACAGCAGTCGTGCTAAGGGCTAATGATGGTGTCCTATAGACAAAGGACACCCAAGGGGGGGATGATTTAGAATTACAGCACAGCGGTGCCTCCCTATACCCTCTCTCCCCCCGACTGTCTCGCCACTTTAATATCTGCGGGCTTTAGGTCGAATCATTAATTAAGGGGGGGGTGTATTGGTGGGTAAGTGTGGCTAGCTGGTGACGGTGGTGGTGGTGAAGGAGGAGGAGGTTGGTTGGGGCTGTGGGGTAGTTGCAATGGTAATTTAATCTTTAAAGGTTTGGAGGAAGTGGCCACTGAATTCCTGTTTATGCTTCTCATCTCATCCCCGTGGGTTTTTCTTTTTTAAACTGCCATCACAACACGAGTAAAGTCACACGCACTGTCAACACAAACAAACGCCCTCCCCCTCCCAACCACACGGCACTACACACGCCCTTCCAGTTTCTTGTTTTGCAAGGGCGTGTTTGAATAATAAAGTCTTCAAACAGCCCCTTTGCATTTAAGTGTCCAAAGCAGCCATTAATCAAGGCTTTCTTTCATGTGCAGTACAATTTGAGTGGGTTGGTGGGGAAATAATATTGTGTTTGTTTTTCATATGTGTAAACAAAGTCGGAGCATTTTAGCAAATTGAGAAGAGACTGACACCGACTCCACTGAGAGTGGGTGGTCTGAGATACAGACCCAAGCTCTGCATCGAAAGGAGCCGTAGAGCAACGTGACATCGACCTCAACTTATCTGCGACATCAACGTGACGATCCTGCATAAGGCGAATCTACAAAGGAGTCATTAGCGCAGCCGTAGCTTCTTGCGTTGTACTTTTAGCCATGGTTTAGACCCTCCCAACCCCCAAAACTGGGGTTTTTTTTGCGCGTGAATGCAAATTCTGTTTGATTTATTTAACATTTCCATCGCCAATTTAACTCGCGTGTTTTTGTTAACACACGTGATTGTGTATCCAGGCAAATTGTTTGCGTTTGAACCGACCGTTTGGAGTTTGGCGGAGAGCAGTGGTACAGCAGCTGGCGGACTGCACTATGATCCCAGTCACCCAAGTTTCATTCCTGGCAAAGGCTAATAATATAGTCTATCCAGATTATATCTGGGCCACTGCTGGACTCTCTTTGCCAATCTTCAATAGCCGTATTAATGACACATGTTTAAACAAACCTTTCACAAGGAACACATCTTTGGGAGACGGTTTATCCAGCAGTGGATTGTGCAAAAGGCTGTGAAAAGCCCAGTGGTGGTGGTGGATTCACTGCACGTGGCTGCCTGTAACCCGGCACTGTGGAGGCAGCGGCGACGGTTGGAGGATCACTGCACGAATGTTGTGAACTCCCTTCACCGCGGGCATCAAGTTTCCATACCCTGGCTCACTCGTAGAGACTTTTAAACAACTTTTATTGCCGCCAGCAGCAATAGCACTGGAGGCGATTTCGATATGAAATACAGTCACTAGCAAACAAATTAAAATAAACAAAATAAACGATACAATTCCACGCGCTGTGGCGCTAAAAGCACCGCTCACAACACAAAATAAAATCCACGTGGTGGTGGTGGTGGTCATCGCGCACGCCACGGTGACGAGCGAGCGCTTCAGAAGGTACAGAGAGGGGCTTTTCCGGCTCCCCAGCGTTCGAAGAAGGCGTGCACATCACCGACATGTGTGTGGTATGCGTGCTCCAGCCGGAGCCGTGGCTTAAGCAGGCTTCTGAACACTGGAAGCTCCACAGAGCAGCCGTCAGTGTCACCTTCCAGCATCTTTTTTCTCGTTCTGTACTCCGCCATCTTCGCCTGAGTACAGGCGAAGTTGGCGAGGTCATGGCGCTTGTTCGCCAGGTAAGGCACCACCCCATATACGAAGCTGCTGTTGTAGAAGGGTACCCCCAGTTTCCTCAAGATGCAAAGGCGGAACGTTGGTTTGAGCCGCTGGTAGTGTAAGTACTGGTGGGGTAGATCCTCCCTGGCACCGCAGGAAATGCACAAGTCTGTTACCCCTGACGATATTCGGCTGAGCCACACGGCCGATGGCAACGTGCAGTGTGCCAACCTCCACTGGAGGTCACCGCAGCGTTTGGCTACGGGAGAATTGTACATTTGTTCCACTAGAGGGGCGGCCGCAATGAGGGGAGAGAAATGGTCTCTCCATTTGGTGTCCGGTAGGTCGGCCAAGTCCCGGGAATGCAGCGCCTTTACGCAGCACGTGCAGAGCGCCTTGACACAGCACGTGTAGAGCGCCTTGACACAGCACGTGTAGAGCGCCTTGACACAGCACGTGCAGAGCGCTGTGTTTGGGGCACTCATGAGGGGCACGTTCCTGCAGCCTCGGAGCTTCAGTAGCTTGCCGAAGTCGCTGTGGCCGGGGGGCTGCGCGCAGGAGAAGCACAACTCCGGGAAAGAGGAGAGGGGGGAGGGAGGGCCGCTACCATCCCCCAGTGCCTCCAGCTTCAGGCGCAGCTCCTTCATGGCGTGGAGCATGTCCCGCAGCAGCTTCTCCTCAGCGAGCGTGGGGCGGAGGCCTGTGTGGCACATTAGGAATGGATCACTCTTTTAATTATGTCCTTGTGCAGCAAGGGAGTAAAGTGTGGTTCTGTGAAGGTCCTGATGTGCTGTGCAGTGCATCAATGCATGTGTGTACAGCAGCATGTGATGACTGAGTCGGGCCTGTAGGTGGCTGGCAGGGTTATTGAACGACCACGCGGATGTACCAGTCACGTGGTTAATGGCGGCTCGGGAGCAAGGCTGGATGTAACACACGTGTTGTTGTATTTTACAGAGTGACGGTGCTGTTCCTCACGAGATTAATATCAACCACAATAAATAAATGTGCTTGCCCTCGATTTGGAGCACCTGCCCACGTCCTTCATTTCGAGTGTGCAACACCTGCGGTGTTGGCGATCTCAGCTCGTAGAGAGCACTACAGCAAGTGAACTAATCGCTGTTTGTTCCATCTGTAAGGGGATAGAGCGTCTTCTCCGGGTGCTCCAGTTTCATTGTACACCGTTCATTTACAGCGCTTCTTTAACATGGAAATGTTTAAAAAACGTTCGGATAGCTACCGACTTAGCGAATCATTAAATAATACATATTTTTAAATGCATGCCTATACAGGCCACCATACTTCAACAGAGATTACCGTTGGCACGGCTATTCTACTACACACAATGGACAGGAAGGACAAGATCAAAGGGCTCGCATACTGCATAATGTACGTTGACTCATTAATCCCCCCTACTGTGCACAAGAGCGCAGAAGCGTGGTCACTACATCTACGCCTCTATATAAGAAACGAAACAGATGGACTTCTCCACAAATCTGGCTGTCGCCTGATGAAGCTAGTTGTAATTACTGGCGAAACGTGGTACTCAGTTTGTAAATGTTGTGGCTTGGCTCTCCAAAACACAACCGGTGTGCTGTACTAGTGACAAATTGGCACGTACTGTTTACGTGACAACCCTTACGAGTTGGCTGTGTCGAGTGGTAGCGGGTTTTGATGACACATTTATATATTTATGCGATCTAAACCAAAAAACTCAATTATGGCTGATATTGGTCGCGAAAGCCTAAGTGTTAAACTAATTACTATGGTGGGTTTAAACTGTGTGCATTCTCCAAAGATACATTTGTATCCCAGGGTAAATGCAATTTTTGTAAATCATTCCAGAATCTATGTATATGCATTCTATTTTTACTTCCATGTTTTTTATAACAGCATAATCTGGCATACAGCATGAGACGGGCCAGAAACATCATTGAGATAACGTCATAGAAGGAGTGCAAATGAAAACAAAGCAAGAACTGGCAATTCATAATGCGCCCATAACTTAACAAATGTGTCAGCGCAGAAGTGCAAAGGAGGGACAATCGATCGAGACGCACAGTCAGCCGTCGCCAGAACAGCGTGCAAGCCTTAGCCGTGCAGATGGTCAGAGGAAGCAAATTCCAGACAGTGGGAGCAGCAGCAGGGAAGAGTCAACCTCCCATTGGGCGATGGTTGATTGAGGGTTTTGACAGAAGGCTTTGAGTTTGGGACAACCGAGCTCACGTACATTGTGTATGAATACGAAGGCAAAGAAGCTATTGAGTAATGAGTGAATTACATTAATTACAATTATTTGCACATAGTCATCTAAAATATGTGTGTATTTTAGGCACGAGTTTGAGCATTTAGTTGGAGCAGCAACATTTCCTGTCAGCTAATTGCGAAAGACTACCTTGGCATTGGGACGCTTTTAGTCTGGCTCTGTAAGTACTGAACATTTTGAATCATTTTTGGGGATTTTATAAAAGGTGGTGTGAGTAAATTCATTTGGCTTTGAGAGGATATGGTTCATTTATTTAATGACTCGCTGACCCCATGTTACCTTCCTATTCTAGCTCAATACTATGATCTTACATAAATATCCAACGCAACCACTTGCTGTCTTCACAGCTATTTAATGAAGGCAAAAACAGGCATCTCAGAACACCCTGGTAAATTATTTAAAGAAAACATGATTAACATTTGTTGTAATACTTCAACTTTTACAAATCGCAGGCCTTCAAATGTGTAACTTAATAAGCATTAAAAACATGTAATTCCCTCTCCATATTAAACTCTTTAGGATTTATGTTGCTGTTCCAATTCTGCATAGCTAGTAAACAAGCAATAATAACATTAATTATAATGAACACTCTTGAGTGCTTTTTCCAATAAATTAGTTAAACAAAAGACATTCGAATCATTACAGGCTACTAGTGTTTTGTCATAATTACATATTTCTAATGGGTCAAATTAAACCTTATAATGACGTGTCCCGCCAAAGCTCACTTAAAGTCACGTCCAAGTGTTCCTTTTTCTAGCTCTTCAGTACAACTCCCAGAATGCATCTCCCCTTGGATCTGTTCATGCTTTTCAGCGTTTGTTTCATGTTCTGTGCCAGTATCTCTACCGGCACGCAACAGGAGAATACAGTATCCTTGGAAAAACAGGCTCGTCGTCATTTACATCGCATTTGTTTGGAAACGTTCTCTCACTAAATAACGCGCGTTAACCTTGAACCGCCCCGTACATTTAAAGCCCGAGGGAGTCCCACCACGGACTTGACCTTGACCTGAAAATGCATTGAGATTTTTTTTTACATAAACAAGTCGATTTGTTAAATTGTCTTGCAAAACATCAGCGCACTGTCGTGTAATTTTGCTAATGGACCCCGGCTCAAGCGTCCCCTGTGCTCCATACATCACGAGAAAACCCGAAACGCGGTTTCTGTAATTATTGAGGTCGCTAGACGATAAATCACAAAGTTTTGCATTTTTTATCAGCGCTTCTATACGTGCCCGTAGCCATTTTCGAATGTATTTCTGCCTTTACTTTGTTACTTAATCTGTGTGATTGCTTTGTGCACGATTGCCGATTCCCACGTTTTATAACAATTCAAACTCATTGCATTAATTATCATAATCAGAATGAGGATCTTTATTCAGACCGCAGGGGGAATTTGATGCGCTATGAAGCTCTTTTTGCACAGCTGTCCAGTATGGGGCGGGTCAGTGAGGTGACAGAAGCAAACAAAGAAACACGATACGAGTGCAAAAATATATAAAATGGTAAGCGCGTCACTAAATATGAATACACCATGCATGCATGAATGACATACATCCGATTTATCAAGCTTGGGAAAGGCAGCAAAAGCAACAGCAGCAACAATTACAGAGCACAGCAAGATAACAACACACAGTAACATTGAACAGTTAAAGCTGCCTGATATAACAAACATAGATATTAGGCTGACGCTTTGGCTAATAGCCCTTCTTCAGAGCAGAGACTAAGTTGGAGATCACTCTGGAGATAAGAAAATAGAATAAGTTGACAAGTGAACAGATTTTAATTGACATATGACAATTTTTTGCGAGTAAAATAAGCAAACCTTATGAGGTCAAACCCAACACAATCATACATAACACTTCCTTGGAAGGAAAGTCAACATATTTGTATAATATAATTCGCATTCATAGCAAAATGCAAACACGTAAATGCAACATTGCAAAGTGAGAAAAACTTCTTCAAAGGACAGGGTCCCATGTTATGCCACCCTCAGCAACAGCTGGCCTTTGTAAATCCACTGCTGGATGAAGGCATCCCCATGTCTTCTAGTCACGAGAATCTTTGATTGTACTTGACTTACGCTGGTCAGTGTTCATTGGTTAGGGTGGAAACCCAAGGCTCGTTCATATATCGGTCGCCCCCTGATGTTAGCCATGGCGAGGACTCAATGTCAGGTGACTTCAGCAGTTTTTTTCTTGCCGTGGTTATCCCCACCTTGATGACGGTTGCTTGTGTTGCGATCGAAACGTCGTGATCTATTATTTTTCTACCCACGTGACTTTACCGAAAGAACCAAAGAGTATGGATTGCTGCAGTCGTGAAAGCTTCAAATCAAGATTATCTAAGGTGGTGAGGAGTGGAAGTGAATGAAATAAATGTTGTAGATTGAAATTGAAAAAATATTGTTAAAGGTACATTACAAAAGGTCACGTGCTAATTTACATTATAAGGTGCGTTTAACGCGCTGTGAACACTGATGGCAATTGTAACAAATTTACGAGTGTACGTGAAGAGAATCAAATTTAATTATTAATGGTAATGGATATTATTATGCACCCACTGTTTAAATTCTAAACCAATTTGGTTCAAAGTGGCTCTGTGCTAATAAACATTCCAATATAATTTTACTTTTTTTGTATCAACTACAGGAGTTTATGCATAACAATGACGGGAGGAATTTTGCATTATTTTCTTTTTGTCCTGGTAGAAAATCTCATTATAAGCACTGACATAATTACATTTCAAAATTGTAATGGAATTGACTGATTTATTTGTTGAACAAATAAAGGGCATTTTTTTTCTTTCGCACATCAGAGTGCATCCCATGTGAAAATGAGCACATTCCATGGACGTCATTCCGTTGCAGGTAAAATTCTGTGATATTAATAGCGTGTGACAACTTTGTAAATTACATGCACGGATGTATATCGCAAATGCAAATGGCGAAAAAAACTTGAGGCTAGTCGCTGTGATAGAAAAATGAAAAGTTTTTTTTTTTCTGTACATGAAACCGTTTTATCAATTGTTATTTTTTATATTAGCTGCCACAGTATCATCAACATCTATGATAATTTATCAGCTCTTTGTCAAGTCACTGCTGGATGAAGGTTTCCCCACATTTCAATTTGTTTCCAAGCACTATTTATTGTTTATCCTGTTTGCACAAAATTCTGGCATCGGTTTTGTGAAAATAACTTAAGTTTTTGCTCCGGTTAGTTTGCACATTCCCACCCTGCAATGTCCTGGAACTGTCTGTCGCCACTTCCGACGGTCTTGGGCTGCGATTGCCCTTGCAAAATGAGCTGCTTGAGCCTTACAAGCTGATGATGTCCGAGTCAAAGTGTCCGTTGTTGAGATTTGACCACCCTTCACCACGCTGCTCAGTGCGGTTTGGTGACTCACACAGAGACCCGTAGGCACACACAGAGACCGATAGACTCACACAGAGATCCATAGGCTCGCACATAGACCAATAGACTCACACAGAGATCCATAGGCTCGCACATAGACCAATAGACTCACACAGAGACTCATAAACTCACACAATGACCCATAGACTGACACAGAGACTCATAAACTCACAAAGTGACCCATAGACTCGCACAG
Source organism: Entosphenus tridentatus (assembly GCA_014621495.2). Classification (NCBI taxonomy): domain Eukaryota; kingdom Metazoa; phylum Chordata; class Hyperoartia; order Petromyzontiformes; family Petromyzontidae; genus Entosphenus; species Entosphenus tridentatus. The sequence continues at coordinate 2,271,732 of CM025660.2, read as the reverse complement.
ATGCCCATAGTTTGTTGTCCTTCCCCAGAACTAGCTTAGATATACCTCGCTGCTGATGTTCTCCATGACAGAGAGTTAAATTCAGGTCACGGGATTTATATGGCAGTGCGCCAACCACTCCCCCACAACTCCACCCCAAAATATCAATGTTGGTTATTAAAGCAGAATAGTGATTGCAATGGCTCAAATGTGTGGATTCATTACGACAATTTCAAAGGTTTAAACAGGTGGTGTATTCCATGCACTGCGTTAAACTGTGAATCGGGAGAATGCATCCATTCAGACGTGTTGCCGAGCAGATTGATGCAAGTGAAGAAGACGACATACTTCGAGTCTTCTCGACGGTCACGCTCCGCATCATGCATGCGGCATCATGAAGTGTGCCTCTGCCATGGGATACTGAAAATTCCGTGGGCAGCGAAAAAGGAGGAAAATATCGGCGTCCTTCAGGGGCTTCGGGTGGAGAGGGAGATTTTTCGTTTCACCGGCAGTTTGACACCTGACTGTGATTGAAGGTGTGGCCCGAAGGCAAACGACATGTAGGTCATCCAAGATAGGCACGGTTCGGACAAAGTGATACCGTGGACGACTGGCTGGATGTCTCTCCAGCTCAAGCGCAGCAGAAGCGACCAGAGGGAGTGCACATCGCAAAGTGGATACCGGAGCCTCCGTCGTCGAGACAACGGCGGGAGAGACAAGTGAAGTTAAAATATGTTACAGATTACAAAACACTCATTGCCTCTGTTAGAGGCGCCATGGTGGCGAGATGTTGACTACCTCACCTGATATACAGAAGGCTGTGGATTCGATCCCGACACCGGCACCTGTATATTTGGAGTTTGCATGTTCTACCCATGGTCGCGTGGATATTTATTTGGGTCCAAAGGGTTTCTTTCCTCTACATTTAGAAACATAAGTATTTGGCTGCTGAACATTTCTATATGATAAGCCACTTCGTTGAGCTATCATTTGTGGCCAGGTCACTTCTGAAAAAGATCTGTACATACCTCAGTGGGCCTTACTTGGTCGAATAAAAAATAATTTTAGTTTAGTCTAAGTACAGATTCCTTCTTAGCTCATCACAGGACGGATCATTATGTTCTAATGTTATGGCCCAATTAGCCTCACGCAATAACATAACCAATTCGACGTGTAAACGGCTCATATTTTTTGGTATAAATTACACTTTCATCATTGTGGTATCACTTGAGTTCATAATGCTTATCCAAATGAACTCTAAGCTGTTGATTCATAGAAAATCCGGAACTTTGAATTCCCTTGGAATTCTCAATTTAATGTCAGATGAGCATACAGTCGTAAATCAAGTAAACTTCATGAAAACGTATTTAGAACGTCTGCAAAAATGCAGTAATTAAATAAAACATTAAACAATTACATTTCTATTTTTTTGAATGCTACAGCAGCATTAATGGACAACATAAAATAAACCAGTGATTAATTCAACTTACAAAAACAATCAGGCGTTTTCTTCAGTAGGTACGTTTTTGATACTTAATATCTGGAATTAAGAGAATGTGAAAACAACTCATTTCTGAATGATTCGATATTACGTTGCCAGAAGTTGCATTCGCAGACGGACTCGCGGGACGTGAGTTTAATTGTTTGTAATGTTTAACATACAAGTTATTTCCGCATGAACAAATGCCAGGCGCAGACAAAAATTACTGCCCTTTATAAACATACCACATGGCACATGCACCCTCCCACGCAGCATATGCTCTTCCCCAGACTTGTCCTCCCAAAACAAATAGGCCTCCCACACACACTCATCTCAACCCTCTACGTTTTACAACGTGAAGCACTGCACCACAAATAAACACAACAACAGAAAAAAACCCCAGGCCACACACGCACACTCCAACCCATTACCTACATACATACACACAGAAACAAAGAGCCCTCTGACAGCCTTAACGGGTGCTGGGGTGAGTGCTCCTACAGCAAGCTCCTATTGAGACAGACACGGCCTACGAGGGAGTGCTGTGTGGGCACCACCTTGCACCCTGTTCGTCTCTGCCTCCCCAGCACTCATATTTTTTTACACACTACACGCTCATTTAAGGCCGAGTCGATCTAGGGCAGGCCCACAACAGGTTGTGATACCGCTCACCCCTGATGCCAGCCATGGCTGAGACTCAAATGAAGGTCACCGGGATGGCGCTTGAAACAAACACCCTCCCTCCACTACCCCACCCCACCCCACCAAAGACAAAGATCCCCCGTATAGCCTTAACGGACTGTTGGGGCAAGTGCTGTTAGCGAGCACCGATGAATTGCCGGCACGGTACCACGCGAGGGGGTGGGTGGCCAGCGCCACGCCCCGCCGCCTTTGTCTTCCCGGTGGCGATGTTTTTACGCACCGCACCGGGTACGCCTTTGCGTATGAGTCGACCTAGGGGAGGGCCCAGGACCAGGAGGGCCCAGGACCAGGACCAGTTGAGATCACCGTCACTGGTGTTGTAGCGCGGCACACTAACCGCTACACCCCCCCTTCCTCTCCCCACACATTCAATTACTCACGCACACTGCGCGTGCAGAAATTACATGTGACTAAATCACCTGGGATATTCTCTCAACACCCCCCCCCCCCAGCAGCAGCAACCCCGATCTTGTCAGATGTCAGCACCTACGCCAAGTTGAGAATGGATGATGCCTGTATGGCTGTCCATCACGCACAGCAGAGGGCAGTGAAGAAGAATTGACATGTTGTGCTGTACTTCTATGCTTCCACGTCTACGCTGCCCACTTTCACCAACCCCCTCTTACCAGCGTGTATAATCAAATAATCCCTGCAACCAATCCAGGTGTGGGATGGCCCTCATCCAGCAGTGAACTTACAAAACGACTGCGCGTGTACATGCTTTTATTAAACATCAATGTGGACGCAAAAATGCAGTGGCATTTGCGAACAAAAAGTCCATAAAATGACCTATGGAGAAGACTTATAAAAGCCCTACATATACCACTCTGGGTGCATGTTCACAATGTGCAGCGGTGAAGGTGGATTCTCAGTCACGTCTGTGATCGGGCAGGGGTTTGATAGCCCAATACAGGTGCCTATTTAGTAGGTAACCGAATAAAACGTGGTCAAAATGTATTTCACGAAGGGAGGCTGCACCTATAAAGTAAATTCGTTTGCTGTTCCATTTCATTTGCCCGAAACGTGCGAGGAAACTTCGGCCGGCTCACATTGGGCAAATGTATGGATCTGGTTAGCGGTAGGTCCAGCCGTCCATTTGCTTTTAGGCAGCCCGGTAAGTTAAATTGGACTGGAATGAAGGGTAGAGTAGCATAATGCAGTCTATTAACCCCATGTGGCTAAAATGCCAACCAATCTTGTTTCTCCTATCTCCTCCGGTGCCGGTTTAGCGTGAGCCAGGGGCATGTGTTTGCGGTGAGGTTAATAACGAAAAGGTCAGCCGTGTGTGCAGAAAACCCACCACTGCGGGAGGAGGACAAGCCTTCTTTTCAAGCGGAAATTAAACACACGCAAATAAACAAGGGACTTCATTAGTAGCGGTGCACAAATGTGCATACATACATTTTAAATACATATATCGTGAAGAACATTATTGACACTAGCTAATAACAGAAAAAATATAAAATAGGCTATCATTTCAGGTAATAGCCCTTCGTGGAGCAGTGTTTCTCCCTTTTTCTCTTCTTAGTCGGCGAGCCAGAGCAGAGATTGGTGCCACGTAAGCTCGCGAAATTGTCGTCGTACCAAATGAATTACGTGGCTAATAACAGTGAGTATTTGATGGAATTCTAATTTTAAAAATAAATGATTATCACATAATTTGCTGTCGTTGGCAACTCCTTCGCTGGTACTGACAGGTGAAATATCTGATCTGGACTCGTGGAATATTTAAGGATGATAAGGCAATACCAATGATGAACGTGGTGTTGGTTTATTTACTCATTGTTTGTGATTTCCAAGGGAAGGACAGCTTAATGTTCCACAAGAATAAATGAAAAGGTAGGATTACCCCCCAAACGTCTTCCCTGCCAGCAAAAATATATCAATTTGCTTAATGCAGTTTACAGTTCTCATGCTTTGGTTGTCAGAAAGCAATGTTGGATGAATTATAGCGTTGCTATTAATGCACGCAAAAACAAAACAAATTACATGTTGTTCAAACGTCATATCTGCAGCCAAAACGTTTTAACCAAGGGTAAAGGTGCTCTATTGCATTGAAATGTCCATTAGGGAAAATATGTCTGTCAATTACTTAAACTAAAATAAATAAATAAAAAATATTTTTAAATAAGATATATCGTTGTGCAGAGGCATAATGTTCGACAGCACCATTTAATGAGTCATTTACTCTCCTTTAAACGGTGCTTTTGTAATTTAACATTGCTTTTTGTATTCATAGGTCCCCATCATTATGATGGATTGCCAATAACAATCTTCGCGAACGCGCAGTGACCAGCGTGGTGAAGTATGGTCAACCAACCATCGTGCCCTCACACTGTGTGATGAGACCTTCATCCAGCGGTGGATTGACAAAGAGCTAGAACATGATGGCTGTTGTGTTCTATATAACATAAACAGGAGAATTGGCAATTGTGCCGACGAGAATGAAACAACCGACGTTTGTGGACCAAAATGCCAGATGTGACACCAGCTGATGAGGTTATCGGCAAAAAGGTTGGATAGCTCTGGTGAAAAGCCCTGACCTTACGTGACATTGCAGAGTGAGCGTACCAGGCGGCTCAGAGATGGTGGCGCCCACGAAGACGGGAATGTTGCACCCCACACCAAATCCCAGGCCATCCTTACCCTTGCCAGGAGGTCTGCGAGGATTACCACCAGCTCTGGCGTCGGGATTAAGACGCAGATAAGAAGAATGTAATTACGCAGTACTTATGACCGCGGCTTTGACCGGGATGACTTGCGTGATGGCGGCAGGAGCGAGGGCGCCAATAATGGCAAAATGTTAACTACCTCCCCCGGTATACAAGAGGTTGTGGGTTCGACTCCGGCTCTGACGCCTGCTGTATATTTGGGAGTTTTCGTGTCTCTCTCTCTCTCTCTCCCCGTGGTCACGTGGATGTTATCGTGACCGGGTCGTCTGGGTTGTCCCCTCCACATTTAGAATCAACATGCGTGTATTTGACTGCTTTACATTTTCGCGCGATAAGACAACTTCGTCGAGGGGTCATTTGTGATGGCCAGACCACTTCTGAAAAAGTGCTACGATGTAGCTCAGTGGGTCTTACCTGGAAAAAATATGAAAAGTTTAATAGTTTCGTTTATCTTCTTGGTTCTTTCGGTAAAGTCACGTAGAAGGGAAGTAATAAAATAATAAAAATAATAAAACATAATAAAATAATTCTCACGACGTTTCAGCCACAACGCAAGCAGCCGTCTTCAGGTGAAACCAGGTCTGTCGAGGCGACAGCGTCTGAATGAAACAGCACACGTGCTTGGAGCATATAAGCTGGGTTGGGAGGTGGGGAAGTTTCGTTTAGTTAAAGTACTGAACTGTGTGGCTGTAGCTGCCAGACCGGGATAATTCTCCAGAGTCCAACAAAGCAGTTGCAGGGGGAAATTGCTGCTCGTGCGACAATTATTTACGGAAAAAAAAACAACCCTGTTTTTAAAACAAGCAACACCAAAAAAATGTACATCGCGCATTTCGAGTTCCCTATTACCATCGAAAATAAACTTGCGTGAGCCGATGCGGTGCTGAGATAACGGCTCCCGTGCACAATTAATGTGAGCCGCCTCCGCCCCCCGTCAATATTGTTTATGTCATTTTAAGCGGGTATTATGTTTTCGCTTTCGTCAATTATGGTGAGCCAGGTCACTCTTTCGGGTCAACGGTCCTTCTTTGTAGCACATGTGTTCTGTACCCAAAACATCGCCCATTACATACGTTTCCTTTTAAGAAGACAGTGTAATTGAAGAATGTGTTGGTTCTACGTTTTTTTTAATGTCCTTTACACCACTGCTAATGCAGCAGCAGCATCACCAAAAACAATGTGCTTAACCTTGCAAATGAGATTTTTTCTGGTGTCGCGAATTCTCACTTGGTTACACAAAATAAACTCGAAACTTCAACGGTTATTCTCCATTTGCTGGGTGAAAGCGTTCCCAAGCGCCAACGCCTCTGTTGCCGTGCGCATGTGATCCATCTTACTCCCACATGTCCCTGCGATGTCACTCCACATCATTTCTCCTTCGGTCACACCCTCGAGCGTGCTCTCTTATCTTAGCTGCTGTGCTATCAGTAGTCTTGCCAGACCACTGATAGTCTTGCCAGACTACTCGTAGTTCCTTTAACAGACACGTCCTGTCCACAGACGTGTTTGGGGTTGTTTGTTGTTTTGCTTAATTCGTAATGAGTGTGACGTCTCTGATTTCCTTTTGTTACTTTATTCATTGGCATCCTCAGCATACAAGAATTGCCTCAGGCTCCGAGCCGAACTAAGGAACCGTAAAAAGTCAACCGATTCAATGTACAGTGAAATTCAACAAGATAAGTGAAACAATGCGAAACGACAACACTCTATAGAGAATATGGTTTCATGCATCTTGAACCCCTATTGGTGGTGTAAAGCTTCGAGTAAATCCCAAATGTCATTTTTTCTTGCTTGTTAAATGCGATTTTTTTTTCAACATTTTTCATAGATGCTGTATGGATTCGTACAGCATCTATGATTCATACAGCGTCTGTCTTAAGACACTGTGAAGAAATATGTATTGGCTCAAGGGAACTCTTTATATATTGAGTATACAATATGACAGTGAAAATGTTTGGGAACATGGTCCCAGAGTCGCATGTGAGATTTTACTGGTAGGAATCTCCTGGTTCCACCAGCCCACAGGGGATTATTGTGTCCGTCCGTCGTGCATCCAAAAATGGGAGGGGTGGGGCTGGGTGGAGAGGGGAGGGTGGGGAGGGGCTGTGTGGGGTGGAAGGGGCTGGGTGGGGAGGGGAGGGTGGGGAGGAGCTGGGTGGGGAGGGTGGGGCTGGGGGGGGAGGGGCTGGTCACCCCATGGTGCTCTTATAAAACTCAACGTTTAACCTACTCACGCCGGCTTGTGCCCGCCCTCACAGTCGGGCATATTTGCAGAATACACCACGCCGCCGTTGACCCTGGCAATTGACCGAGCAACCCAACGTTCCTACCAACTCCCTCCGCAGGGATGTGTTTATTTCAACGTTTAAACTCGTGAATGAATGGGGGTCACTATGTTAAAATATAAATACGCTACACGTTATTTAATAGCTCCAGGTTTCTGCATGAATTCCATATTGGTGTTTTGGACTTCATTTTATTGAACGTTCAATCAATGCACTACTCCTACCTGATGTGACATGGTTCAGAAACACGGGCACTGATTAATTATAGAAAGCTGAAGAGAACAAGCAAGTTAAAGATGCAAGCTTGGAATTATACTAAGAGACAGACAGAAGAACACACACGCAGTATTACAGAACATATCCAGGTTAATGACGTAATTTAAACTATTAAAAAAGAGTAAGTGGATTTGTGTTTTTTGTTTAACCTGCACATCTGGCGCATTCTGTTCCGCTGCTGCCCATTCCTCCGTACGTGATCACTTTAATATCGTTGTTAATCTGCGCCCATGCACCACGGTTCTCGCTCGCAAACTAGCTTGGCAACTGCCTAAATGTGGAGCTTGCGTGGAGCCAAATAGATATTGCTCGATTGCTCGTGCAAGGCGAGTCACGAGAATAGCTAAACAATTGCAGCCAGGGGAGTAAAAACGAACCCATGAAAACGACCACAGTGGATACCGAGCGTTGCGATCGGCCCACGTGCAGGCGTGAGATGGCGATAACGCGGAGAGGGCTTCGTTCGGGCGGTGTATAGATCATGGCGGCTGCTGGTGCCGATTAAGCAGCGGTAGTTGTGGGCACTTCCACAGCCCCTCCAGCAAGCCACTCTCTCTCATTCCAGAGTTCGCTCTTCGTCGGATAAAAAAAAATCGCAGTGCTGCGATTCCTGGAATAAATGTAACCCAGGGGCTTCACTGACTCTGCAGCCCTCTCATGCACTGGCTTAACGACAAGCCCCTGGTGCTCTTGCATCAAAAATGTTCAGCCAGGGAAGCGAACGTGCCCGTCCACAGAGGGGCTGGAGCAAGGAAATCAGTAACGGTGCAGATTGGGGTGCCTCCGGTGGCCGGATGTTAACTACTTCGCCTGCTATACCGGGTCCTTCTGTTTTTCTCTCCACACTTAGAAACATGCGTTTAGAGTATTTGGCTGATCTACATGATAAGCCACTTCGTTGAGCTATGTGGCCAATTCGCTTTCAAATAAGAGCTATACAGCTCAGTGGGCCTTACTGGGTAGCATAAAATAAAATGTTTTGTTTGGTTGAGTTCGTTTTGGTGCTGCGTGGATTTTTTTTTACATCGCTGGTTGAAGACCTGCAGTGGATTGACCATGGCAGTGGATAGACCAACGTTGTACCAATACATTTCTGGCTCGTGCCTCCATCAGCCAGTCCAGTAACCGTTCTGTCAGTCCCAATCTTCTTTGCAAATTCCATCGCGGTGTTTGCGCAGTGCCATCCCATTTGAGGTGACTCATGTGCATGCTTTGCTAGGAGCAAACTGATGTAAACACTGAAGACTCCGTATGTTTGTTTAGTGACTTATCTGCAGTGTCTTTTTTCATTTGTAACGTAAGGATAAATATCGTAAGTAATGTTTCAGTCAATGTTTAATTTCCATTGCATGATATCACTTTAAACTGGAAAATACTGGAACCTGTCATCACATTCTTAAGATAGCTTAATTATTAAAAAAAACGTTCTAAAATTGACCTTTCCCACTGATGTAACTAGAACCGAACAATAATAATTTGAATGCACGTCTTCGCTTTTAGTGATGCTATAAAAGCCAACCATATGTGCTGTACACACAAAATATAGTAGAATATATATTAACAATGAAGACCTCCTTCTGATAAAACCCACAGCCAATCCTTCGTTCCATGCGAGGTTGCTCCTCCTCGGCTACAACTACCGAATGTCTGGAATTCTCTGCAATTTTAAAACTATAAAATACGTAGAAAGATATACATTTTTTTTTACTTTACCACGTAAGGCCCACTGAGCTACATAGTTATTTTTCCGAAGCGACCTCGCAACAAATCATAGCCCAATTTGAAATGACTTATCATGCGGAAATGTACAGCAGCCAAATACGCTAAACGCATGTTTCTAAATGTGGAGGAAAATCCCTGAGGGCCAGGAGAAAAGTCCACGCGACCACGGGGAGAGAGACACGCAAACTCCAACTGTACAGGCGTCAGGGTCGGGATCTTACCCACGCTCTCTGTATAGCAGGCGATATAGTTAACATCTCTCCACCACGGCGCCCTCAGTGCTGTGGAGAGACTCTGCTTTTGTTGAAGTCAACACTGAAGATGCATTAATTTCCATGTGCGTACGGCTGATGAAACATATTCACTTATCCTGCGATGAGTCTGAAGATGTTCCATTCGGGTGCTATATACAGTTTTTTTTATTTAAAATATATAATTGTATTAAATTGAACATAATAAACACTTACAAAAATAGAAACACCAATTGGGCAGATAGAGAAAGGTGTGACCCACTTGCGTGTACTTGTCTCAGACACCCGCAAACACCGAGAACATTTTCACGTCATAGTTGCATCATTAATTGTGGCCACACGTATGAACTGAATATTCGAAGATGACGCTCTTCAATTGTGGCGTTTGGTAGGATCCTTAATGTGGTCAATTATTTGCGCTCTTTACTTTGCTTCATTAACATTCGTATTCATACCAAGTCTCTTCCTCTATGCACAGTCTAGTGTTGAAATAATATGCAATCACGGGTGTTAGACCGTGCAGAAATTCTCCACGACAAAACACGCTCTAACCTTCAACGTGCAGTTTTGCAATTTTGCTGCATCTCCAGCAGTCAAACGAGTCGGTGAGGTGCGGTAATTTTATTGTCACGTGTAACCGTACCACTTTTCTCAAATTTTGTCATAAAGCGTACTTACTTTTGACTAATACACAATTGCTTTGCCACAGTGTGCATTAAACGGCTACATTTCCACGTAACGTCTCGGAGAGGGCGAGATCTGCGGGCGTAGAGAGTGAATGCCGAATGAGGCCAACAATTATAAGGACTCAACTCACCATGTGGTGCGTTCGTTGGACAAAAATAAATTTTGAATATAGTACCGCATAAAACACATCAAATTTGTGTCAATTCACGCACGTCAGTGGTAATGAAAAAATAAAAATAAAATGTTTCTGTAACCTTGGCTCCCAAAGGTCTTCACAGCTGTCAATATGAAATAATGATTATATGGGGGTTTTTTCCTATTAGAGCGGGAGAGTGGAAAAATAATGCTTGAAAAACGGACATCATAAAATAATTGTGTTAGTTTTTTTACGTTTCGCAACGAAAGTTGACAGCATTAAGGGATTAGCTCTGTCCGTCCGTTTGTCCATCTGTCTGTAGGGGAGCGTAATGGATACTCATTTAAAGAGGATCTAATCTGTATTAACAGGAAACTATTTATATGCCAATTAATGTAATTATCATTAGGCTCCATGGTGTAAAGTCTCCAGTGCTGATTAGCGCAATCTATCTGACCTCCCTGTTTGTGCCATAAAGAAGGGACACTGCTCTGAAACATCGCTTTTTTTTCAAAACAGCATTAATGACAAATGTGTTGACTTATTTTTGTAAATATAATTACAATGTTTATATTCTTGGTTCTTTCGGTAAAGTCACGCAGAAAAGAAATAATAACATAATAATAATACAAATTTTATTATTTTATAAAATAATAGTACCATTTTTTTTATTATTTCCCTTCAATGTGACTTTACCAAAAGAACCAAGAATATGAATTCCTGACAGTGACGAAAGCTATAATGTTTATATTAAGCCGCGTTGTTGTTGTTGTTGTTGTGAGTAACTTACACAATTGAAAAAGGACCAAATTGATCAAAGACGTTCTACCCAAAACATTGCAATTAAACTTGAGCACGATTAAAAATGATTGACCTTGACCACGGCATGCCGCATCCGTCTCGATTACGTCCGTGCGCGCCACGTTATCGCGTGACATCATCAAGCGTGGCTCGGCAGATAACGCCACTCAGCAGCAGCATCATCATCATCATCATCCATGATCAATCCGCTGCTGGATGAAAGCCTCCCAAAGCTGTCGCTGTCCCCCCACGGCTGATTTCATCACTCCTTCTGCACAGCGGATGTCCTCTTGGCCACAGGGACCCCCTTCTTGGCTTCCACTTCATCAATATTCTCGCACATCGGTCACAATTCCTTCTCGCGATGGATCCTGCCTAAGTCAACGATATTACAGGTAGGAACAATGTTCCACACTGCCCACCAGGGATTATGTGTCTGTCGTGCACGAATGCGCTGTCCAACCAAGTTCCTACCTGCCCACTCCGAAGGAACGTGTTTTATGCATGTACGTTTTTTTTTGTACGTACGCTTCTTTACCAAGGAAGACCTCCCTGAATCTTACGGATTGTTTTTAGGAGGATCCTGCCAAGTTTTACTGGACATCTGTGAAAAACAGAGCTTGAAAGCTCATCAGATTCCTCCAGTATAAATACATGTTCTGGTTCTGAAGTTTTCATAGGATGGGGTAACGTTGCTATGCGCAATCTCAATTGATTAATAGCATTGGGGATGTTTGGCCAGTTACATTTTATGTTTGTTTCATTTAAAGCGATGGGAAGATAACAAAGAACCCCAAGGAAACCACATGCAGCACAGTGGAAAGAACACACAAACTCCACACAGAAATCCATACTTTTTGGGGTTTTTTATTTAGTTGTTTTCATTTTAATTTATTTATAAATAAAATGAAATGACTGTGATTTAATTTAGTTGTTTTCATTTTAATTTACTTTATTTTTTACCTACGTGACTTTACCGAAAAACCCGCAAAAAGTATGGATCCTTGCAGTCACAAATCTAGAATCCACACAGATAGGCGCCCGAGTCAGCAATAGAACACAGGCCTCGTTGTGAGGCACGAGTGTTACCAGTGGGTTACCCTGCCGCCCTACTTATTGTGCTCAACAGTCAAACTTAAACATCTCTAATCCATTCTTTCTTTTTTCTGTCGCTCAGAGTCATTCCAAGTGTGCACCTCCCCATGGCACACTTTACCTCTCTTGTTCCACGGTCCATCTTTCTGGCAGCAAATACACATTCACGTAAAACCACGCGATACTCTAGGGGACTAACGCGCATTGTACAGCGTTCCAGAAACCCATGCCCACGTTTTATTGTTTCTTGATGTTTGTTTGTGTCCTTACAGCAACCTCACTTGCAGAAACATTGCGAGCAAGAGCCGCGATGAAAAGCGCAGACAATTCAGCAAATGTTAGGGAGACAATAACAACGTTTTTTTTTATCTTGGAGTGCTGTGACTCCGTTTGATTTTTAGACAAGTGCAGCTTATGCAATGGTCCTTTAACAACAACAACAACACTCAGAACTCTTGGTATCAGCGTTCACCCAGGAGAGAAGCCTTAACCGAAACTTACGAATCAGCAGCTTAATGTGAAGCTAAGGCAATCAATAACGGCCATCAAGCCAGTGGCTAGCACAAAATGCAGCGGGTCTCCCCCGGGGATGACGAGCCGCAGATTAAGCTGTACACACCACCCACCACCACCAGCAGCAGCAGCAACCACGACGGCACAGCACCGCTCATCCCCTTCCCCTCCAGCTCGTAATCTAGCCGCTCCCTCAAAACCGTTGATAAATCCAGCACTGCAATTTCCCGCGAGTGAACTGCAAGCGAAGGATGTGACAACGTAAAGAAAACACCGCACATCCTGATTAATAATAATAACAATACTGCTACTACGTGTATTTCAGAAATGGGTGAATCCAATGCTGGATGACGGACTCCACACAACGTGATGGTCGTAGGGATTGTCGGACAATACTTCACCAAACTGGTCAGTGCCGGTTGGTGAAACCGGTAAGGCCAAAACCAGCCAAGATATCTTCTGTCACTGACGTCAACCATAGCCTGAAAGTGATCTCGGGACGCCGGCTTCGAAGTGCAGCGCGCTAACCATTGTACCACAGCTCCTGCCATGTTTTTAGTTTTCATGTACAGGGTTAACAATACTGAAAACATATCAGTGCAGGAATGACTTCATTGTAGAGCGGTATTTACAGGGGGTGAAAGAATATACATAGGGGAATAACAGGAGCAAATACGTGGCCTTGTTTGTGAATAGGATGTGAAGTTGGCGGGGCTGTGTCTTGTTTGAATGTCCTCGTTTGTTTGCAAGGGTCGATGGTGACCTAATTGCTTGGGATGATGTCACAAGTCCAGCAGGCACTTTGCAGGACAAAAAGGACACTTTAATCATTTCAATGATGGAAACCTATGCAAAGTCACCAGGTCAATGTACACTAATCAATGGTGCCATTTCTTAATTTGTTTATTAATTTTTGATTTTATCTCGGCAGTAGGGTTTTCATTGCTTGGTAGTGGCTGTATATGGGATTTGATCCTTGTATATAAGTAATGTGCAGCATTGTGGGATTCTATGAGCATGAATGACGCTATATAAAATAAAAACAAATATTATTCAATACGTGTTGGTTCATTTTAATTTCCATTCCTCCACTTGTAGTTTTCACCTGCTCATGCCATTTATTTCGTTCAATCTATGCCACGAAGCTATGGCAAAACTTCTACGGTTGATATTCGTCCCATAAGGTGGGTCATTTGTCATTAAGATAATCCAGCTGCATTACATGTGCGTTTGCATTGGTACTATTTTCAATTTACGGTGACGTCGCAGCATTAAAGAAGGTATGCGTTTATATTCTGCTCTAAACATAAATTATATAGATTCTACTTTGTCTTGTTTGTAACCTCTAGCAATCCAGCACCATACGCTTAACAGACCAGAATGTGTAGATGGGACTCAGAAAGAAAAAAACTGCTCCAGAGTTTTCCTGCTTAAATAAATTGTCTTGGAAACATTAACCTGGAAGTCCTGTAGGTTTATGGATATAAATTATTTATGAGAAACAATCTTTATTTGAAGCTTTCGTGACTGCAGGAATCCATACTCTTTGGTTCTTTCGGTAAAGTCACGTAGGTATAAAAAAAAATCACATGCTTACGTGACTTTATCGAAAGAACCAAACAGTATCCTGTCTCTTCACTTCATTTTTTATATACAATGCTCTAATCTACACCTTCAGCTTACATAATTTAACACGCTGAATGCGATTAAATAATTCACGGCCTTTTCTCAATCTACTGTTGAATGACGTCCTTCCACACTGTCAGTCAGGGGGAGTTTCTCGAACTTAGCTCGTCAGAGTGGATTGGTGATGGAGGGGCCAGGACCAGTTTAAATATCACTCACCACTGATGTTAGCTGGAGCTGATAACACTGTGTAACAATTGTCTTTGTTGTTCCTGGGTAGTAAGTGTTGTTTCGTAATTGCTTATGCCTAAAAGTATAGAAAATCGCTATTATTCCCCACAAACTTTGCTTTTGTGACCAGGACAGTGATATTATGAAATGTACCTATTTTCAATGAGAAAATGGGCGAATTTGTGTCTTTTCATTCACATAAAGTCAGAAAAAAAACATATGAATCAAAATGAACGTGTATTTATACTAAAGTAATGTAAAAAATACTACAAAAGATTTAGAAGTGAGTCGCTTTTCGAGATTTACGATTATACTGTAAATCACTTTCACGAATCAGCCCCAAATGTAGTCTCCCATCATGTTTCTCATTAGACTGTCCTTGGTAGTGGCGTTCAACGTCCAGTATATCCTGGTGGAAGCCCTCGCCTTGCTCCTTCGAGTACGCTCCCATGTTCTCCTTGAATTTATCAAGATGAGCATCAAGGATATGGACTTTGAGGGACACCATACAGCCCATTGTGCCGTAGTTCTTCACCAGAGTCTAAACCAGCTCCACATAGTTTTCGACCTTGTGACTGCCCAGGAAGCCATGAACCACTGCGACAAAGCTGTTCCAAGCCACTATCTCCTCACTAGTGAGCTTATTGGGGAATTCATTGCACTCCAGGATCTTCTTTATCTGTGGTCTGACGAAGACAACGGCTTTGACATTTGCGTCAGACAGCTTAGGGAAGATGGTACTTGAAGGCTGCTGACTACTTATGTACAGCTCTGACAATTTTTTTCATAAGGCCCAATTTGATGTGCAGTGGTGGCATCAGCACCTTCCGGGGGTCCACCAATGGCTCCCACGTGACGTTGTTACTCCCCACAGAGAACTCGGTCCGCTGTGGCCAATCCCACTTGTGGTAGTGCGCCTTGGTGTCCCTGCTGTCCCAAAGGTAAAAATAGCAGTGAAACTTGGTAAAACCGCCTTGGGGACCCATCAGGAATGCCACCATTTTGAAGTCTCCGATGACCTCCCAGCCGTACTAATCATACTTCAAGGCATCCAGCAAGGTCTTGATGCTGTTGTAATCATCTTTGAGGTTCACCGAGTGAGCCAGGGGAAGAGACGGGTACTTGTTACTATTATGGAGCAGCACGGCTTTGAAGCTCCTGGATGAACTGTCAATGAAGAGGCGCCACTCATTCTGGTAACAGACGATTCCGATTGCCTCAAACAGACTGGTCACATTGTGGCAGAAGCCGAGCCCATCTTGACGGGTGAAGAAGCTGCAAAAAGGTTGGTGACGCTTCCTCTGATCTGCGACTTGCACACTTTCATCCAACAAGTTCCACTGCTTGAGCCTAGACGTCAAAAGCTCGGCATTGGACTTGGTGAGACCAATATCCCTGATCAAGTCGTTGAGGTCTTTTTGGTTGGGGTAGTATGGGTTTCTCTCCTCAGCTCTACCTCTGAAATTGTCATCTGGATCTACTATGTCTTCCTCGCACTCTGACTTGCTGCTCTCTTCTAAAGACGGCTACTCTATCTCCAGAGGAGTGGGTACGGGGAGCTCATGGCAGTATGGCACCGGGGTCATGGATGAAGGAAGGTCCAGATATGTTATAGCAGGTGCATTCTTGTCAGTCCGACGTTTGGAAGGGTCCACCATGCAGAAGTAGCAGTTGCTTGAGTGGTCAGTGGGTTCCCACCAAATTATTGGGATAGCGAACTTCCCAGGGTTTGTCTTGATCCCTGACAGGCATGCCCAAATATGCCTTGTAGGCCACACACATCTTAGCAGATGCTTCCACAGAGTACTTTTTCGCTCTTGTCTTGATAAATTGGCCGCAGAAATAGCAAAATGCGTCTGCCGGATGCTTGCAGCCTCTTGATGCCATCTCAGAAAAATGCAGATATGTATCCACTTAGGCAGCTGGAATTAAACTGAACTGGTGGGCTTAAGGCCCCTGTATTTATACTACTATTGATATTACTGGAAAGTTCTAGAATGCTCTAGAAGTTACTCCAAGTTAGCTAAGCACTGAATCTATCTGGAATGTTCTGGAAAATAGGTATATTTCAAAATATCGCTGTCGTGGTCACAAAAGAAAAGTTTGTGGGGAATAATAGCCATTGTCTGTACTTGTGAGGCATAAGCAATTAGGAATTTGCTGTGAAACTGGTAACCTAAGTCCAAATCCTGGTCACGGATAGAATCAATGGTGAGTGATATCTGAACCGGTCCTGAGCCCCATCTTCGTCAACCTACGCTGACACATATATAACTACATATGGTGAAGTATAGTCAAACAACTCCCATAATTGACCTGCGTGAGAAGGCCTTTATCCAGCAGTTCATTGGCCAAAGGTCTGTCAATAATAACTACGTATATAACACATACATTGGACTGTCTCCACACTGGAAAATACAACCTTTGAATATATATTATTGTCAGAAGGCTGGTCTTGCTCAATTGTGTACGCCTCAAATGTCCTTTTGAACGTAGGCTGTTCTGATGGAAGACCGGCCCAAAAACAGGACTACATAGCAGTTCGAAAAAAATGCTCGCAGTTTCCACACAGACAATATTAATGCGCTCCTCACTCACGGCCAAGCGTGCACGACAGACCTGCTCTTTGTAAAGCAGCTCAGACATGAATACTGAGCTGCTGCTGAACATTCGATTTGCACCGGAATTGGTGTGGTTTGCAAAAATGCTCTCCAATGGGTCCCGGTGGGAGATGAGCTTCAGGAGATCCATCATGATGCATTTGGTAATGTTTAAAATTGTATTTGCTATTTATTGTCACGGAAGTAAAATGTAGATAGCTTTATGTATCGTAAATCAGTCTTGTCAGTATAGTATACAGTAAATACTGTCATGATACAATTTAGATTCATACACAATGTTCAATCCTTTGTCAATCCAAAGCTGGATCAAAGCCTTCCAGTGGCGTAATGCTCTTAGTGTTGCTTGACCATACTTCACCACGTTGGTCAGTGCGGGTTTGTGAATGGAGCCATCGGGAATGCAGGTTTGGTGGAAAACTAAGACAAGGGCTGGATGGCCATTGAACAGAACACCGCCACCTCAATGATTATCGACCTTGACACGTACGGGGTGGGGGGGTGCAGAAATAATCCCCTGTATGAGTTATCATCGGCATTATGGGGTAGTCCACCAGGCGAGGCAGGCCTGGCCTAGGTACACTAGGCCTGCCTTCCTTGCCTCGATTGCCTTTACTAAACATGACCGTGAACCCAAATGCACGCAATTATTTTGGTTGAATTCACTACTTAGTAATAAACTTCAAACGATACGTTCAATTGTATGTTTTTGTTAGCTCATGTCAGGGGGCGAGGGGTAGCACACGAAATTATTGTGGTGAAAACCACCGAAAATGTAAAGAAAACTTCACAATAAGGAATTCTAATAATCCCCATAATAAAAAGTGATAGTTTATTCCCCTGCATTTCATCTCGGCGATATTCCCCGTTTGCACCTGTGATAAAACATTTGCAGCCACTTATCATGGTGGCATTATAAAGTGGCACACTTCAACAGCACTTGATATAGCACTGAAGTGATTTTTTTTAAACGGTAAAAAATGTTCCCGGTTGCAGCGTGCCCTTTAATCTGTCCAAATGGAGGTCAGATTGCTGCGGTGTTCCATTGCAGAGCTAAGAGGTAAAACAATCTCACGCGAGGATTTCCTTTTTTGCAAGATTAATTTTAATAAAAGACTTCTTAAACCCAGGTTATGTACTAACCAGAGTGAAATGTGTGCCTGTAATGGAGATTTTTTTTTAAGGGCATGGGATATATTTTTATTTCAAGCTTTCGTGACTGCAGGGATTCATATTCTTGGTTCTTTCAGTAAAGTCACGTAGAAGGGAAATAATAAAATCATAAAAATATAAAACAATTAAATTTCTTATTGTTTATATTATTATTTTATATTTTTATTCTTTTATTATTTCCCTTCTACGTGACTTTACCGAAAGAACCAAGGGCATGGGATATGTTCATAATGTATATACAGTTCTTTAATAATAATGCCCTTTGTCAGGAGGGTCCCGTGACGTTGCATTGTTGAGCCAAAATCGTTTGCGAGTATTTGGCTTCAATAATAAATGGGTCTTTTTGGGTTAGATTGCGGAAATATTTTTGGGTTAGATCGCGTAATTTTTTTCATGTTATATATGTACGCGATCTAACCACGAAAGAAACCTCTTATGGATGATATTGGTAGCGAAAGCCTACGTGTTGAACAGAATTTGGCTTTTCGCGGGAGGGAAAACAACGAAGAACATGGAAAGTCTAAATAAGTCATACATTACATGAGCCCCTTTACTGTCAACAATGAAATCAAGAAATGTAAAAGTTCACGTGGGAATTCATCTTCTTGGTTCTTTCGGTAAAGTCACGTAGAAGGGACAGACCTGTTCTTCACCTGAGGACGGCTGCTTGCGTTGTGGCCGAAACATCGTGAGAATTGTATTTTATTATGTTTTATTAATATTATTTTATTATTTCCCTTCTACGTGACTTTACCGAAAGAACCAAGAAGATTCACGTGGGAAGTCGTATTTCTGGATTTTCCCGAAATAAGGTTGGGCACATCCAAATAAAAAAAAAACCTTAAAGAAAAATCACCAACACAAGTTGGGACTTATCATCCAGCAACACTAAAAGGCACTTACAATATGACTCGTGAAAATGTTAAATACATTTGTGCGTGCACAGAGGCTCTCTGTTGGGTATTTTGATAAATTCGAGGCATGGGCAATTCTCTCTGGCATCATCCCTTTGCATGTCTGCTCAAAGCATATAATTACTCTCTCTTTTTTCTCTTTGTCTCTCTTTGTGGCTCTTGCACGACATCAATTTCCATTGTGTCTGGGCCCTGCCCTTCCCGTGGCGTTCATGTACCCTGCCGGGCGCCACACAGGAATAGAGAAGGCGCCTCGATCAGACACCACCTGATGACCTCCCATGGGCTCTCACTCCACGGAGCCAATAAATAAGAGGAAAGAGCCAATAAATGTGAGCTGGCATAGAATTACCACAGCAGGCAAGCACGAGGCCACAGCAGACACTGACAATTGAATGTGTCACAGACCATGGCTCAAAAAGAAAAAAAGCTATGTTTATAGTAAAGTAATGGACAAAAGCTGCACAATGGATTTTCCACCCTTATACACTAACATATTGACAGAAGCACACTATCGGGTTGCCGTAGAATATATAAAACGCATTGAAGATTCTGAAAGCGGGAGTTGCTTAGGTGTTGGTTCGTGTTTGGGCATTGAATCGGCATTGCTGATATTCTTGGTTGGAATCCAGTCAGCTACCGACGATTAAACCAGGTTGTCAAGTGAAGGAAATTAATGGTGAATTGATGGCCTGCGCCTGATCACCAAGTGAATTGATGGCCTGAGAATGATCACTGATTTATATGAATTCCAGCTATCAGATTAAAATATCAACTTGACTGTCATGCAATGAAAATTTCCCCGCAGCAGGGAAAGTGTGTGGGTTCAATTTGTGTGCGGATTAAAACGTTCACTTGAAGGGGTCTCAGAAATAGTTCCGTGATATATTTTTCTACGGGCTGTTTTTTTTTTATACATGAGGCAATGCATTGCTCCGTGTTGTATACAAATGGGTACTTCATGTTCTGTCGGAGGTATATCCAAATGGATGCTTAATCTCATGGCATGACAGTGCTCACGTCATTGGAATAATAATGGGGGAAATAGAAAACATGTTTTTGTACCCTTCATTATGCTTGTATTGCTGCATGAAGTCAAAATTGGCCGTGGTGCTATTTTGTTTGTATTACAATCTCAAATGTTTTAATAATATTAATACGTTTTATGATTACGCCCCCTTTTGTTATTCTACCGGATGAAGGCCTTCCACCTGCTGCGGTGGCTGTGGAGATGTATTTGACCATACTTCACCACGCTGGTCAGTGCAGGCTGGTGAAGGGCAGTGGCCCTAGACGGGTTCGTATATCACTCACCACTGATGTTAGCCATGGCCGTAAAATCTAATTCAGGATGCCGAGTTCATAGCTCAGTTCACTAACAGCTGCACCATCGCTTCCATCAACATTGAGTGTACACACGTGTCATACTACGTTGGGAAAAATAAGTTTTCGCTGGCTGGCTTGGCTTGACGCGGGTGGGCAAGTGCGCGTGATGGCCACCCACCCCCTCTTGTGCCGTGCCGGTCCTTAAAGGTGCTCGCTAACAGCACTTGACCCTACAGTCTGGGAGGGCTATATGGGGGGATCTTTGTCTTTGTAATGACTTCACCTGCACCCCACAGCATTGAGCCGGCATCGTGTTGACGTCACGCCTCAGGCCCACTCGCCCTCCATCCCAGCCGTGTATCCGACGCAGAAGCGTGGGCAGTGCTAGTTTGTACAATTAATGTATTTGCTGTGTGCACTTTGTAAGTGCCGATTTTTCTTCTTCTTCTTCTTCCAGATATTGATACTAGAAATGTTAACATATCAAGTGACCAATAATTGGATATTAGAAGAGCGGCAAGCCGTTATTAATGTAATGTCCTCTGAAGGTGTAAAGACAAGTGAAATTCACGGCAGAACGAAACTGTAAAGTGGTGAAAACTGTATGACTCATAGCCATGTTTACAAATTAAATCACAATGACATGGTTTACGGATTTAATACAAGTCTCGGTTCCGAGTGAAATACATTCATGCACATGATGACCTGCAATATACATTCAGAGAATTCAATTTCTGGGATTTTGATGAGTAGACATGAGGGTAAAGCCATTTCTATTGAAATGGGGCAGGGGAGGGGGGGTTGAGAGAGGAATTTGCCATCCTCCTTGTTCTTTGCCATTCTCCCCCCTCCTCATATCACCACCCCGTATCTAAATAATGCATCACAGGTGTATTGTGGATTATTAAATGCAGTGTAAAAGTGCTCGTTGTAAGGTGCTCGTTGTGCACTGAATAGCGATGCACTGATGGCTGTGGTGAATTCCCGACGTGCGCTCTTTACTTGTCCAATCGACCCTGTGTGATCACTCCCCCTCTCCCCCCCCCTCCTTGCCTTCCGTGCCCCCCACGAAACAAATCTTTCAGGTCGACCACGGCCAATTGTTGCCGATCAATGCGAGACAGGGAAACAAGATGGAGCCTCCTAGAAGAGATGTACACCGCAGACGATGAATTCATCAAGGTTTTTTTTTGTGACGTTTATACAGAACGTGCAATGAGCACTATGGAATAACATGCCCTTAGTGAGAGAGAAAGAGAGAAAGAAAGACGGTCAAATCGTGTATTTTATGAGGCCCCACCTAAATGTGCTTTGCCTTTCATCCGTCTTGCGTGATCTCCACAATGCAATGACCTTGATATGAGCGCCAAGACGACCAGAATGCAATGTCTACATTACACACAAACAATGACGAAGATCCCTTGCAATAGTGTTCTGGCCTGTTGGGGGAAAGCGATGTTAGCTAGCACCGAATAAGGATGGTGGTGTGGCACGCGAGTGGTGTAACCAGCATCACACCAGCAGTCTTTGTTGGCCCGCTCCAGATATTGTATCGTGCTGCAAATACAACATTGAAGGCTGGGTCAAGTTCAAGTTCATTTATTAGGTATAGCCCGGTGAGCCATTCGGCTCTTGAATCGGGTGCAACCGCAACAAACAAAAAACAAAAACATGAACAAAAAAATATCTTAAAGTGAATATGTGACTGAGTGCAAACAGAAAATCCAAGAAAAAACAGCAAAATGTTGCAGAAAAACACCGTACACCAACGCTGTGTGCAAAAATCCCAGTGGGATGCAAATCAAACAACAACAACAAGACAACTTAGATTAAGGTCATCAGTCTAACGCTGTACTACAACAAACAAACATGGCTAAACCAATACACTTTTCAACCTAGGGGAGGCCGAGTACAAGTCCTGATATCCCCGCTGATGTTAGCAGTGGTTGGGAATCAAACCTCCGTTGCCGAATTCTTAGCACGGTGTACGAACCACTGCGCCACTGCTCTCTACACCACACAACAACAACCGCCATTCGTCACTAAGTGACGGTGACGTCACCACACCGCTTGTGCCAGGCTATGTGCACGTTAAGGCCACGTGAAGTGTCGAACGTCCGCTGGCAGGAGTTCTCGGGACAGACCCAGGTGTCATGGGTTGCCTGACAGAGATGCCTGGCTGATACAGCATATGTGCCCCCTACTGTGGCAACTTGCTGTGCTTTAGCCACTCAGTACTCTGCTCGTTGTTGTGAGCGTCGCTCCTCTGCCCTCCGCTGTTGCTGGAGGGCGACTGCCTCCAACTGCCCAGTAGCGTCCTTCACGAGCCTCCTCCACACATACGCAAACACGCGGTATACACTATAACCATGACATTTATCACGGGAATAGCAATGTAATAGAAATAAATACACCTTTCGAACAATTGTATGCTGTGAACTGCATACGAACCGGCATGGTGGAACGTGTCATTAAGGCAGCGATTTGGAGGGAAGTGGATTTATGGATTCGTGAAACCATTGAGATGTGAGGTGGCCGGGTGTTATTAGCACAATGGATTCATGAACCTATCGGTGCGGACCACTGAGTGTTCTCTCTCGAGTGCATTGGCTGTGTTTACCCATTTCCTCCAGCATTAAACAAGCTCTCTAAAACAGAATTGGCCAAAAAAATCAGACTTTGCGAGGGTTTTTCCTGGACAAAATAAGTAGCATTTTTTATTGTAATCAATGCTTGCGTCTACTCCAGCTACGACTGCAGAGAAGTCAACTTGGCAGCCTATTTCGAGTCCCGATACAGGACGGAGTACAGGAGTGCCGGGAGAAAGATGCCGTAACCACAATGGGTGAGGAGCGCATGAACTCCACACAGACAGATCGCACCCCATCTTGGTGCACTCGTCCCCCCGTGAGTGGGTATCTCATTCACGTCCAGGCTGAACGTTCCAAACGCGATGGCTCCACCCCGGTGAAATTTTCCTTAACCTGGCAATTGCCTCGTGCATCATTGGGTCCTGAATTTTGTCTCCCTTCTTGTGTGTCTCAAATAAATAAAAATTCTGGACCCTGCGACGTGAGTTAGGATTGTCACCCCCACCCTCAGGGTGGGTTTGCTTTCCATCTACGACTCAGGTTGGGATTTAATATAAATGGTAAGTTTGATTCCCGCCTCTTGAAGTGGCCTTAAAGCGTGTGATTTCATAATAAAACAAGATATTGCACTCCAGATAAAAGGGGAAATAAAAGTCACGGTCCCTGGAGACAGCTCAGGGAAAGCGCTTCTTTTCTTAGATCTCCGAGTGAAATAATTTCTTTGATCATTACTACAGCCCCAGCTGTACTATTTTATACACTGTATAAACACAGTATAATATAGTATTGGTGTGGAGCGGTGATGCAGTGGGTTATAACTGCACAATAAAAACCGGGTGCCAAGAATCTAGATTTGAAGTTGTTTTCGTGACTGCAGGGATCCCATACTCTTTGGTTCTTTCGGTAAAGTCACGTAGTTATAAAATAAAATAAATTAAATCACGACGTTTTGTCCCACCTGATGACAGACGCTTGTGTTGCGCCCGAAACCTGGTGCCAAGGGTTTGATTCCCCAGCCTCGGCTCGCATCAGCAGCAGGGAGTGGTGTTTGAACCGGTTTTGAGCGTCCCTCCGCCACACTTAGCAGCTAATGGTGAAGTTTGGTTTAACAATTTCCATGGGGAGGCCTTCGTTAGTGAATTGACGAAGGGTTGTAAGTTATTATTATTATTATTATCATCGAATAATTAAGTATACACGGATACTACGCCAGTGTTTCTTAACTCTTGCCCTCACGGCCAAAAGTGGTCAAGCTTTCCGTGATTTTTATCTACTTGGCCCCATGCAGAGCGCAAGGGCTTAATTGGCATATAGATACAGACCGCTGGTAATTACAAGAATGGCGATTCTGTGTGGGTGAATGGAGAAAGGTGACTTGCTGGCTCTCCACACAGGTCGTGTTGAGAACAGCACAGTGACACGCACTGTGTGTGTGGCTCACCGTGCCTATACTTTGCACCCCTATCGTGTCGTCGTTGTGTTTGCTCGTGTGTTAGCTGTTGTGGCTTCCTTAATCGCCCCCTGCTGAACATGTGAGATCAAGAGCTTTGCGGCTCATCGGATTCCTCCACCAGTCTAAATGCAGATTCGGATTCCGATGTGGACTTGTGTCAGAAACGAAATGCCCCGTAGCCTGTGCCCGTTTGCAGACTGGCAGACTGGCACAGGCCACGGCTCAAACTCACCGAAGCACGGCCTTGCCAACACACCGGTGGGCTGTCGTAGTCACTAATTGGCGCGTCGTTTACGTGACAAATCTTTACTGGCTGTGTCGGGTGGTGAAGGGCTACGACACATTTATACTTACGCAATTTGACCTAAAATCCTTTCTTCTTGGTTTTTTCGGTAAAGTCACGTAGAAGGGAAGTAATAAAATAATAAAAATAATAAAACATAATAAAATAATTCTCACAAGAAGATGAATTCCTGCAGTCACGAAAGCTTTAAATCGAAATCTAAAATCCTTTATTATGAATAATATTGGTCGCGAAAGCCTACGTGTTAAACTGAGCGTAGGCGGAGTTTGACTTCTATATTTGGGGGGGGGGGGCGGCAGGGGTTGGCTTTGTCCCTCACATTGGGAATCGCGGATGCATATAATTGACTAGTTTATTTGTAATCTTAATTGTAAACTACTGAGAATAAATCAATAAAGGTGTGTCCCCTCTCCCCCAAACTTCGCCCATGATGTGCAGGATAACATCACATCCAATGCAATGGCCAAGCGATGTCATCATTCATGAGCTCGCAATGAGACGCGAGCACAAGTACGGAGAGTTCGAAGATGGTAAACAAGTGGGTGATTCATTATTGCTGGCGTAACCAGAGATAATCGCTGTAGATTTTAATGTTGAAATTTACGGGAAAACAGAAATAAAAGACCGCGCTACTAATCCACGAAGCCGTGCATCACTGAGTGTGGCGGCATTGGCAGGCGCATATCTGAGACGTCTACACTTAGGCACAATCAGTCTCAGTGATAGATGCTGAAAGTGGTTGCGAGAACGATGATTTATTTCGTTTTTTAAATAATGCATTGCGAATAAATGATTGATGAGAGTGTAGCCAAGAAATTACCCGCATTGCTTACGCGAGCGGCTGGTCACGTGGTGGAGGTTTTTTGTTGTTAATATTCATGCTGCAACGTGGGCAGTGTCATATTTCGAGGATTATTAGATATATTATTCGGCCAATTATGCAACGCACACACGTAGTGTGTTTGGAGGCTCCAGATCGCGGGAGGCCAGGCATGAATGAGTGCAAGACACTGGCAGTGGAGCAACAGCACAGCAATAGGGAGACTGCCGGGCATGTTGAGGATTTACAGTCCTGACTATGGGCTTACTCCCCCCCGCATAAAACACTTGTCAGGGCGATCTACAGTAATGTGTGAGGAAACCTCGCACATTATGAAGGGATTCTATATTATTTATGAATTCGCCTGAGCGTGGCATAGAAAGTCACATTTTTGCCATCTGGCTTCTGCTTTTGCTAAGTACAGATTCTACAATTAATTGGACATTCCATTTTTAATCCACTTTACATAAAGCTGAGGTGAATTTTTTTATTAAATAATTTTTTAGAGGTCGTATGGGTATTTAAATTAACGTAAAATGAAGTTTTTTAACGCATTTTTGTATTAGTGAATTATGTTCGAATTTAGAATTTGTGATATGACACTAATATAAATTATATTAATAATTATCGACAACCCTTTACTGATCCTGCCGGATGAAGGTCTTCTCATGCTGTGTTGGCCATGGGAGTTGTTTGGCCATACTTCACCACGCTGGTCAGTGTGGGTTGGTCAAGTGGGCACCCAACACCGACTCAACTATCACTCACCACTGTTGTTAGCCGTGGCTGGGAATCGAACTCAGGTCACTGGATTCGAGAGCACAGTGTGCTAAACACTTCATCAACATTTATATTTTTTACATTTTTACGCTGTTTTTTTTAAGCAATATTTTCTAGCAGTGCATGAATTATAAGTATGTTACAATATGCTGATTTATCAATGCAGATCGATTATTTTTATATACGGTGCGAAAGAAGTTCAACGTATATACATTCATGTGCGCAAACACAAGTTATTTACAATATTAAGCATGTTTTATGCAAATTCAACGCTTACGTTAGATGTAGGTTCATGGCATGAACTAATATATGTACATGAGACAAACCAAGTGGAAGTCACCCTAAAATACCAATTCTGAAATTGAATTACAACCCCGGTACGTGACAATTCATCGAATCACTGGCAGTCTAAATCCTCACGTGCCTTACACGAACATTCATTTCACTCCGTTTTTACACATTAATTGTTGTATCCTGCTCCCATGCCCTTGTATATATCCCTACATTCACTCAGGTCTCCTTTGACAAATAAACTATTTTCTCAGTGATATCAGCCATACATAAGGATACGAATGAAGGAAGAGCAACTGGCACATTGCAGCCCATTCTTTTGATTGAGTCTATAATGTCCACATGTCAGCTGATAATGTATTGGTAATTGCGCCGCATGAATATCACGGAAAAATCAGACCATAAGCCCTGAGCGCAATGACTCAGCGGTGAGCAAATTGATCGGCTAAGCTATTCAGCCAGGGTAGGGGGCATTGGAAATGTTCATGAGTCAAGTGAACTTGATCAAGATGCTGGCACTGATGCATGGGGACTCGTGTCTTGAGAAATGTACTGCAGCCAGACTATCTTGATGGGACCCAAGTGGACGTGCAAGCCAGGGTAGAGATTCCCCTTCGAGTAAAAGGGTCAGCGTGTCTGACTCGGAGCCGCCAAGTGTTCCGAGGGTAAAGCTGCTCAGCTGACGGCTGTTGCACCAAACGTCTATCCCCATTATACGCGTCAATCCACATTATATAGAGTGTGCACACACACACACCGCGTACATGTACAGATTTAAAATCAATTCGCAGGTCGCTGTGATTTTAATATTGCTTTGAATATGAAGGGCAGAGGGCCAAATGTAATTTACAAGTGAATCAGATTTATATATGGCCCATGTATGCACGAGCATGTTTGTGTGTGTGCGTACGTGTGCCTATACTGTATTTATGTCTTCAATCACCTGCCCTATTAAATATTTATTTTATACACTTCTTGTGAATGTCATTGTGTTTAAGTCTTTTGGCAATAGAGTGCTGTAATTGTGAAGCTATAAGTACCTAAACAGAAGGGTGGATTTCGATTTAAAGCTTTCGTGACTACAGGGATTCATCTTCTTGGTTCTTTCGGTAAAGTCACGTAGAAAATAAAAATAAAACATAATAAAATAATTCTCAATTATTTTAATGTTTTATTTTTATTATTTTATTACTTCCCTTCTACGTGACTTTACCGAAAGAACCAAGAAGAAGAAGGGTGGATATTATTTGGGTCTTTCGGTAAAGTCACCCAAAAAATATGAATTCCTGCAGTCACGAAAGCTTAAGTCAAGAACGGTGGATATGTCGGTTTGACCTTCTATCTTCAACAAGGTTATCGTCTGATTGAAAGTAGAGGAAGGGGAATTATGGGTGTTTGGTAATGAAAGGGGGTGTTTCTGTGGGGTCTTTTTTAAGTTACTTGAGTTTTGTGGTTTGGGTAAGCATTTCCCAGAAACACTAGCGAGTACAAGTTCCAGACAATGTTGTTGACAACATTTAATGTCAGATTACATTTCACAGGTAGGCTTTCGCGACCGATATTGTGGTTCATTGGCCCAATTGTTAAATGCTGCGTGGATCACTCCCCAACACTCACCACTGGTGCTGCCGAAGGAGTCATAAATTGGCGCGTTAGTTCCCGTGACAACTTAATGGGTGGAGGAGGACTTACGACACACCTTCTACGTTCTGTTTTCTGACTCAAAAATCAATTGTGAATCGTTATATTCAACATTAACCGTTTCCGCCCCCACAGACCGTATTTCAGCGACATGTTTGGTGACATATATCTGCCAATCCGATGTCAAAATGCAGGCCAGCCCAGACAATTCGGGCTCCAGAATGAAATGTCGGCCGACCTGTCTCTTGAGCTGACTACAAGCATAGAAACGAAGGCGGAGGGGCAGGAGAACCGTCTTACAACGCCAAAGGCAAGAGCACAACTCGGCATGTTAAATAAACCCTTTAAACTCGAATGAAAATAATGACCAGGGGTAAAAAAAACAACTTAAGCTAAGATATAGCACACTCTTTTTTTCTCTCTCTCTCTAAATAATGTCTTGTGTGCATGTACACACAAATTTAAATACTGTATATGCATCAGTGTGGGTGTGCGTGTATATGTGCTGTGTGGACACTCCCTGGCCTATCACTCCATTCAAAGCTTTGGGTCTTCTCGGCTGCAGTTGTACCCTCCCTTCTCTATGCTTGCGAAAAGTGGAGCTCCTTAAATAAACATCTGCACCAGTTGTAAACATTCAGGCAGGCCTGTTTATAATCCAACCTCTGTTTAACCGGAGTGTTTTGTGTGA
Organism: Entosphenus tridentatus; assembly: GCA_014621495.2. Lineage (NCBI taxonomy): Eukaryota > Metazoa > Chordata > Hyperoartia > Petromyzontiformes > Petromyzontidae > Entosphenus > Entosphenus tridentatus. The sequence goes on along the minus strand of CM025660.2, from coordinate 2,242,674 downwards.
GGAGCTCACAAATCCTTGCAATATGTGGACACAGTCCCATCAGTGGGCTCCTCCGGTAGGTGAGGCTGCATTGACTGGGTCACGTCGCCCACATGCCCAGCCACTGCATGCCCAAGCAGCTTCTGTCTAGTTGAATAGAGAGGCCTAACCAGGAGCGCCACGGGCAAGAAAAGAAATGGACTGATGTGGTGCAGAAGGATGTTGATGCTGATGACTGGTAGCAGCAGTTTCAAGATCAGCCTCTGTGGAGGAGGCTCATGAAAGATGCTGTTCGGCAGTTTGGAGGCTGTCACGCTCCAGTAGCAATGGAGGGCAGAGGAGTGACGCATCAAGTTGGCACAGTGGGGACTGAAGGTGATTCATCTGCCTTTCATGTCAGTCAACCCATGGCACCTGGGTCTATTCCGGGACCTTCTGCCAGCAGTGAGCCTTCGACACTCCACGTGGTCGCCTCAAGGTGCACTTAGCTTGGCACTAGCGCCGTGGTGACGTCCCCACCACTTCGCGGTGAACGGCGGTTGTTCTTGTTGTTTATATCATGGGCTAAACTTTAGACTAGAGAAACGATGGGTGTGTGAAGCACACGTGGGCTCGTGAAGGACGCTATCCCAACAATGGAGGGCGGTGGAGCAAAACATTCACAAACAACGAGCAGAGTGACGGGCAGCTAAGATGCAGCCAAGGTGGTGCGGTAGATTTGCACAGGTGGTGCATCTGCCAACAATCTCTGTTAACCAATGACACCTGCCCTACCACGTGACCTCCTGCCAGGGAGCTTTTGATACTTCACGTGACCTCAAATGGCACCTATCCTGACAAAAGTGCCGGGGTGATGTCCCTGCTCACATGAATGCGAAAAATGACTTTTGTTATTGGTCTGTCTATATTGTACCTTGCCCTCTGCCAACATATCTTGTCGTTTAATCAAATTACCCTTGAAAATGAGACGTGTCTGAGTGGAGTCTTCTCGTATGGCTGTAACTACAGGTTATGCTGATGAACGTATGTGTGCACTTTTGCATGGTTGGTGAAAAATCACCTAACTCTAAAAGGGTAAATAATAACAAAGGCGTATGCTGTGTTGGTGTAAGTAACGTAAATGTGTGTGTATACATGTGGGGAGCGGTAGTGTAGCATTTAGTGCACTGTGCTACGAACCCGATGACCTGAGCCACCCCTAGGTCGACTCAGCCTCAAATGAAAACCAAGTGTGATGTGTAAACATCACCGCAAAGGAGACGAAGGGTCTGTTTAGGCTCCAGGGGGAATGTTTGTCTTTGTGTGTCTACACTCGTGAATGCACACGTACACGTGTGTACACACATACACGTGGGAAGTGTGGTGTAGAGTGTTGGGGGTCACTGAAGCGTGATTGCAGTCCTCTTGTCCGTGCGTCATTGTGTAATCCCGGCGAACCGAAAAGTTGAGAACTCACAATCTATTGGACGCAAATGCACACACTCGCCGCTTTGCGAAACCAGTAATATCCGAGCCAACTGGCCACTTGGGCCAGCCTTCACGTAAGCGGCGCATATTGAATACGAAAGACATCACAACGACTTTTCAGAAGGCAACTTCGGTACTGACAACGTGTGTTGTCCGTCCATGATATATTCCTCGACGTTGGAGAAATCATGAGAGATGCAATGTCCAGAATATCATTAGCAATCAACAACGCCAGATTTGATATTCGTCCTTTCACAGTTTTCCGTGAGATACAAACTCCATGATCGCAACAGCGCTCTTTTCCGCTTTTTATCACAATGTGAACGTTGCATAAAATGCTTTTATCTCAATAAAGATGCAGTTAAAGCAAATGAGTGTATACAAGACCGCTTGTGTTGCGATCGAAACGTGTTTTTTTTTGCTTTAATTATTTTCAAATTTTTATTTTTTATTTTTATTTAATTGTATTATTTTTATTTTCTATCTACGTTTCTTAACCGAAAGAACCAACACTATGAGTGTATACATATGTAAAGGTTGGTGCAGGCATTTCCTAAATAAATATTTGATCTGTGTGCAATCGGGAGCTTTTGAACATTTATTTAAAAGCATATGATATTATTTGTTGTTACTTAATAACTTTATTCTGTGTTCCTTACTCATGTATTAATATTCCCCACTCTGCATTAACGTTTGTCACCAGTGGTGAAAATGATGCCATGCAAAACAGTTTCCATCTGCTGCCTTCTACAGTAAAGTTTGCATAATGGCTTTAAGAGAATTCTAATGGGGTTCTTTTTAAACGGTAAAATTATGGTAACATATTTTGTTGAACTACTCCATTTGGGATCAACTTACCCTAAAGGGAATTTACCAATCATTGCCAATAACAATGCTTCACACCAATGCATATTTTTAGGGTATTTAAGGCTGCATTAGCAACATTAATTATTGTCATATGGCACACAATTACGTAACACTCTTGCTTGTGTGTTTGCCTGTAGAGAATTTAATGTCAAGTGACAATAATGAACGAACACGCACTGACCAGCGTGGTGAAGTCTGATCAAACAACTCTCATGAAGAACGTGGCATCATAAAGCCTTCACCCAACAGTGGGAAGGACATTTGTTTCACCATAGTCAGTGTACCTATACAGTCATTTTATATATATATGTAAGATTCATGAGCAGTCTCTTATCCTAGTACTATACTGAACAGATTATTCACTGTGTTACAGAAAAAAGTGTTCCTGGGTAGTAAGTGTTATTTCCTAATTGCTTATGCCTCAAAGGTACAGAAAATGGATATTATTCCCCCACATACTTGGCTTTTGTGACCGGGACAATGATATTTTTAAATGTACCTATTTTCAACGAGAAAACGTGTGCATTTGTGCCTTTCGTTCACATAAAGCCCTGGTCACAAAAGCAAATTTTGTGGGGAATAATATCCATTTTCTATACTTTTTAGGCATAAGCAATAAACATATAACACAGTACCCAGGAACAAAAATGTGTTAGATAATATAATTATTTGTTGATGCTGCTGCTGAATTGGCAGTGGTGCACAAGAACAAATAAACACCCATCCATAAACAACACTGCCTTAAACATATATTAAAAAAACACGTGTTTTCCTTTTAAAGCAGTGTCATTAAATGAATAATTTTGAGAACTCGAAACGTAAACGGGCTTAAATCCTGCTTATGTTTCGATACCTAGACCCGACTATGGGAGTTCAAGATGAAAATATCTTCGGGCCGCTATGAACAAAATCGACCACTGTTAATTTCCCCTTACCGAGGAGTGCATTACTGGTGGCACTCGTGGCGTGGACACAAGATGGATGAGCGGCCGATCCAACCCTGACTGGCTTTGGATTTCACGGTCTCGCAAACGAGAGCTCCTGCTGCCAACAACATAGTCGTATTGTTTTGACCTTGTGCACACACTGCCTACGTTAAATCTGTGCACTGCTTGAAGATTGCTTTTCACGGTCATCTTCCAATTGTGTTACCCAGTGTTGCCACGAGGTTTTAGGATTGTTTCATACGGAATGCAAATGGTATGTAAGTGCAACAACACCGCGTTGGAAAACAGCCCTGGAAGATGATATCATAGTAGTATTATCTTGAAAATAACTTTCACCGGATTGAGAAAGAAAAACATATACAGGGCACATGTTTTATATGACAATGCAAAGATCTTTTGATTTAAAGCTTTCGTGACTGCAGGGATTCATATTATTGGTTCTTTCGGTAAAGTTACGTAGAAGGAAAGTAATAAAATAATGAAACAATTATTTTATTATTTCCCTTCTACGTGACATTACCGAAAGAACCAAGAATACAAATGCAAAGATCCTTCGCCGCTTGCCAACTTAACCAACATCTTAAATTCTCAGAACAAGACGCAAGACACGTTTCGTGAAAGGTCTAAATTAATATATATGTTGTGTGCAGACCTTGGTGACCAGGCTAAGAGCAACGAGTTTCCTACACTTGAGAGCCCACGTTCAATCACAGTGGCTACCCAGATTCAAGCGTGTGATCTGAGTGGTGGCAAGCTCAGTGCTCTGACTCCGAGAGCCACCCCAGCCCAGTTCTAGCCTCAGGAATTTTAATGCATTTTAGATCCAACGGTACCCGACAGTGTGCTGGTATCAGTGTGTTATTGTTTGAGGGTGGAAGGTCAGTCGGAAGCCTTTGATCATTGCTTTTTCAGTAACTGCTTTGACATCTGGAAAATTCAGATTCATTCGTCGTACCCATAGATCTGGGGAACGCTGTATTAGGCGGCCACGGCTTGTTTTCGTAACCGCATTTGTACAAAATCAATGCCTCTGGCCTGTGGGAAACAGTCTGCGACCTATTGTGTCATTGGGAGAGCAGCGGCGTAAAGCGGAAGACCACAAAAGTGGGACTTAAAGCTTTCGTGACTGCAGGAATTCACATTCTTTGGGTCTTTCGGTAAAGTCACGTATATAGGTTAAAAGAAAAAAGAAAAAAAATTTGAACCTATCTAAGTGAAAAAAAAAAATCGTGACTTTACCGAAAGACCTACAGGAGTAGAAACGATTCCACTTTAAGAGGCCCTGTGACTGCCAATGCAGAGGGCACACGAGAGGCACGGAGATTGACGGGACACGTCACGGAGCCGCAGATACGCCAAGTAGAAATCAGAGGTGTTTCCACAAAGCCTGCGCTCTTACCAATCCCCCATCCACTCGCTGAACTCTGCCCGCCGTTCTGCCGCCACCCCCTTCCCCCATAACCGCTGATTTTTCTGCTGGACGAGAAGACGGGCGGACAATTCTGCATGGCGCCACACAAGTACGAACTTGGTGCTTGCGAAATGAGATCCGAGTTGTTAAAGACAACACCGTTTCGCGCTCGTTGTATACTCAAAGGCACGACGACGCGATACAATTGTTTGCAACCACGCTCAAAAGACCGAACGCCATGAATCAAACGAATGTTCTGCGAGTCTTAACAATATTTCAGCAACGTATCCCGAATACTCTCAGTTTTTTTCGGTAAAGTCACGTAGGTAAAAAATGAAATTAAAATGAATAAAAAATAAAATAATAAAAAATCACGACGTTTCGGAGGCAACATAAGTCTCCGTCATCAGGTGGGACCGTCACAGCCACATTTGCTGTATCAGCTGATGAAACGTCGTGATTTTTTATTATTTTTATTAATATTAATTTCATTTTTTACCTACGTGACTTTACCGAAAAAACTAAGAGTATGAATCCTTGCAGTCACGAAAGCTGCAAATCTATAAGTATCCCGAATAGTTTGCTCCCGATTATATTGCGCGGTTGCAGGACACAGAATCCTGTTGGAAGTGTTCATGCCCTGCATTGCGGTACATATATAGCCACCGGTATAATTTACCTAAAACATATATTAAGTTTTGACTTCATATATTTAGCAATCAAAGGTGTTGTGAACCCTTCACTGGCATTTAAACGTCCCTCCCCTACTCCACGCTCCGAGCCGCTGTTTACTTGAAAATTAAATTGTGGCAAAACGTTGGCAAAAGCGCCTCGCTGTTATTGTTTTACTTACGAGACTCCGCGGAGGGGGGGGGGAGTGGGTTTGTTGGGGGAACTTAGCAAATGTCACGCGTGGAATATTGAGCGCACCTGCCGAGCGCTGCCTCGGTGACAGAAGAATTAAACAGCGCCAGTCGAGCAGGATCGGGGCCGTGAAGGAAGAGAGACGCTACGAGAGGCGGTGGGGGGGCGGGGGGGCTACGTCATGCTTTACTGGAGCTCTTCGTCAAAAGCCTTGCAAATTCTTTTTTTTTCAGGGGTAAACGGTGGGTTTTTTTGTTCGCTTTTCAAGGTCTCCCACTGCCTCCCACTCCACGTGCCCTCTTTAAACGGGGCCACAGTCCCCCCCCACCCACCCACACCTCACCCTCCCCCAAACCCAGTGGGCCTCCCAGTTTGAAGGGCCATTGAATAAAAAGGCATCGCACACAATCACAGCAGTGAGAGGGCCACTGGCCCCTGGTGGGCACGCAGCTCTTGGGGGAAGTTCAACGAAGCATTCTGAGTCTGCGTTCAAGCGCCCCCCACCCCCCTATTGCCTTTTAAACGCCGGCTGTCGTACTGCGACTTGGATGCTCTCCATTTACCAACTCGGTTTTTCGGGAGGAAATTGTTAATATGCCGTTGACTGTGACACTAATCGAGGCGGGATTTTAATTAATGGCTGCACACATTTCAGATCCGTTTATCCAGACCAATAATGTACAATGCACAATGTTTATTAATGTACAATGTTTACCCAGACCAATCATGGACAATTTAAAGAGGGGGGGTTGGGGTAGGGTGATGGAATAAAAACAACACCTCGTGCCAATGAAATGTGCAAATGAATTATATATAATGAATTCAAAGTCACTCGCATCATAATATTTAGATACTTTGCAATGATATTTACTGTGACGGATAGGTCCGTATGAAAAATAAGCAACAAAATGCTGCAATTGTTGACGTTTTATTTATACTTTTATCACAAACAGCAGAGCACTCGATATTCGTATTATTATTACTACACCCTGTGGGTTGAAAGGTTTTGTTCAAAAGGGGACTTGCTTAGGCTTAGACCTGAGCCAGTGCATGCTGCGTTGCGGATAGACCCCATAGAAGCCCAGCCATCACTTAGGTCCCATTGTTCCCAGCCTAATCCGTGACTAATGCGGGTTTTCAAACGACGCTTGTGAGAGTTACTGTCTGTTGAAGATTTCACTGGGGAGCGAGCATGGTTAGGGGTGTGCAGTTTCAGGGGTAGAGACAAGTCAGAGGTAAGAAAGGGGGGGGGGGGGGTTAACGGGGTTGTGGGTGAAACGTAAAATAAAGATTTGGCTTTCGAAACGCGGGGGTGGAGGGATGGGGGTTAAGATCCTGATTTCGGAGGCAAAGCAGAGACAGACGACTTGCAGGCACAGTGCAGCTATTTCTGGTAATCTCGCACGTCGACATTCAAATAGATTACTATTGCAACAGCTGAATTTGTTAGCTTCCCAAAACAACCACCCACTCAGCCACCCCACCAACGTATCAGCACACACACACACCTAATATTCTATACAGCAGCTGTTTCCCAAATACTTCCAAGAGCAAGCAAGGGGAAGTGGAGTGATCGAGTGGATTCGGGATGAAAGCGCATGCAGATCGGTGCGAATGGTGATGCAACCCCCATTACATGCAGAATGGGGTGCATTATACACGTCAAGACGCTTTGGACGAGCGCACAGAGACTCGACAGCGTTAATCTGTGCGATAGAGGCACCGTTTCAAAATACTGTACGCAGTATGGCCGTACACCCTGTGTGTGTGTGACTGTGTGTGTGTGACTGTGTGTGTGTGACGATGTGTGTGTTGGGGAGCGGTGGTGTAGCGGTTAGTGCGCTCACGGCCAACACCAGTGACGATTATCTAAACCGGTCCTGGGCCTCCCCTAGGTCGACTCAGCCTCAAATGAGTACCTGGTGCGATGTGTAAACATCGCCGCTAGGGAGACAAAGGCGGCCGGGCGTGGTGTTGGCCACCCACCCCCTCGTGTGCCGTGCCGGCCTTTATAGGTGCTCGCTAACAGCACTTGCCCCTACAGTCTGTTAAGGCTATATGGGGGATCTTTGATCTTTGACGATGTGTGTGTTGGGGAGCGGTGGTGTAGCGGTTAGTGCGCTGCGCTACGAATCTGGCGACCCGGGTTCGATTCCC
>CM025660.2:2201163-2225171 GCA_014621495.2 Entosphenus tridentatus | reverse complement strand
TTTATTATTTTATTATTTCCCTTCTACGTGACTTTACCGAAAGAACCAAGAAGATGATTTAATTATTTATAGTTTTTAAAATAATTGTGGTGAATGTGCTGGCTACCAGTGGCTGCAGGAGCCACCTTTAACCCACGATACAAAATATATACTAATTAAAAAAACTATCACCTCTTACATATAGAAAATGATGAATGCACGTATAATTTAATTAAGAATCTATAGTAATCGATGAGATCGATACATTATTAATCTTAGCGACCGCTTACAGGTCCTATCGCGCAAGGCTGTACATTAATATCTGTTATTCCCACGTTGGAGAAAGATGAATGGGATTGTTCTGGAATTATGCATTCAAGGGCAGGTGCAAGTGAGGTGCATTTGTTTCCACGAACATTCAAAACTTAGCACTGCAGTGCCATCACTTAACCAAAGTTGGCCACTTTCTGGGCAACAATTGCATTGACTTTGTTTTAATCTAATCGCATTAGGATTGAACTTCAATCTGAGCATTTGTTACTCAGCACTGAGAAAATACGTATGTATCCCCCCCCTCCCCGTTGAAAGGGGGTTAGGCGATCAGTCGAAGGTATTAAACGTGGACGCGGTCCAGAAATTGCCCCCAACCATGCATGACGTGATTTATAATGGTTTCTGGATTTAAAAAAAACTGTACGCAAATAATATTTCTCGACCATAAAGGTCCAACCAGTCGGCGTATGTTTGCTTTTTTTAAGTTCACCGATTTTTTTTTAAGTGTAGCTAAAGCCTTTGTCTTTAACTGTATGATAATATAAGCTATGAAACCACCCTCTCTCGGTGGTTCTCTTCTCGACCTCTTGGGGCGGTGACACGGCCTGGCGGGGGGAGCACTTTTTGCCGCCCGTTGCAGCGGTGATCAGTTCCAAGTCATCGGCCACCCTGGTTATTACTGCGGGTGCATCCACGATAAATACCGTTCGCCGTCCGCTTTACGGCACACGCCCGATGTTCTCGTAATGCCGCTCAAAAGCAGCAAGCCGTGCGTGCCGGCGTCACAGTCCAAACGTGGTAAAAAAAAAATGTGTAATGCTGGGGGATTTAAGTACCAATTAAATAAAAACTACTTCAATTCTTCCTCACCTCCCTACCTCCCCAACCACCCCCCTCCATGATTGTTTGTCCACCTTGAATCCATCGTGGTGTCTCAGCTGTACCTCCTTTTTTTCATCGCTTTCATTCGTAACTAGACGATGACCATTCACCTGCAAGGGTGAGCATTTTCACTGCAATTCGCCCCTTTTTTACACAAGGTCCCAAGAAAAGGTCAGATCAAGAGTAATAACAATACCCTTGAATTACCCTGGAAAAACCTCACTGACGTTCCAAGACTGCTTTTCAAGAGGGTCCTACAATGGGATGTTTGGCCAATTCCAAGAATGAGTCTTTAGCCTATGGGAGAAAACCTGGGTACCAGAATAAAACCAACAAACAATGACGGGATAACCCTCAAAGCTCTGCACAAATGCATTTTTTTAATGTTGCATACTACCAACTCCTGCTAACCTCATAGCTCAAGCTAGTCACACGTGACATTCCCAGGCAGTCTCCAATCCAGGTACTGTCGGGCTAAACCCTGCTTAGCTTCTGATAGCTGAAGAGATCCAACGCATTCAGGGTAATTATGTGATTAAGCAAATCACTTAGCGTCGCTTAGACTTAAATGAGCACTGAGCACGACTCATCTCTTTGAGTGGCCTAACAGTGGTTGAAATTCGATCGATCTATGGCATGAGCCAGCCTCTGTTGGACACTCATTGCTGGCCTCCTACCAAGCAAGCAGTACTTATATTCCTAATCTTGGAAGGGTCATGGATGAGGCTGAGCAGAATATTGGCTGGAACTTGAATTGTGGATCCCACAACCGGCAGCACGGAATAAGGTGTCGAATGCCAGAGTGCAACCTCGTGTCTGTGAGCGTGAATTCTATGGGCGAGGCAACTTGCCATGAAGTAATCCCGAGTCAAGATTTTGGAGTCGTCCTACAGTCAGCTGTTATGGTAGAATCAGAGCCTCTGATATACTCTCTAGAAGGAAGCACTTTGGGCATGCAGATTGCGCCAGCTGCGAACTGGTAGCAGCTGCTACGCATTAAGTGGCAGTCGCCAGGCAAACAGACGATTAAGGTGTTGCAAAGAAGATGCATTTTTGCATTGGGCATGGTCAGTGAGACAGCGAATGCAAGTGGAATGAAGTGGATTCTCCCACGGGGTCACTGCGTGTGAAAATAGGAGCACTCAAAGCATTACAGCAGGCGCTTATAAATCCCCGCGTGGTTTTTGAGTGTGGGCAAAGGGTGAAGCGAATTTGACTTTTTAATCCAAGAGACATTGGATTCATATTAGAACCTACATGTGATCACCTCTCAAGATACTTTGTAAAGCACTGGAGCTTGATCAAAGCTGGGAGCAAGGTTAATGTAGACGGTATATATACCGAGAAATCCATGTTTTGTTGTCCTTCCCCCGCACTTCCGATTGGCTACGTACGGTGTGAAAGAAGTTCAACATACATACATCAGAATACGTATCTTTATGTAGACTGCAGGAGGAATCCGATGAGCAATGAAGCTCTGTTTCACGGATGTCCAGTATGGGCAGGGTCAGCGAGTCACAACAGCAAACAATACGGACAACCGATAGGAGTGCAAAATAGAGACACAGGTAAACAAGTCACTACATAAGAATACATAAAAAAAATACATTCAATCACATAAGTCCGATTTATTAAGCTTGGGCAAGGCAGCAAAAACAACGAGAAAACAGACGCAGGCCACACCAAGATAACACAACACAGCAGTAGACCCTCAATACAATGGCACATTGTATTGAGGGTCTCGTCGCCGTCGTCGCTGTCGTCTTCGCTCGATGTTGCACTGTCAGATAGTAGTTGGCTGTCTCGGTCAGGGCCATCAGTGTTAGACGGCTCGTGTTGTGTATAGGCGAGGCTAAGCGACTGTAGAGAGTGTGTGGACGAGACCGTGAAAGCTGCTAAATAAAAGGTGCCGCCTACAAACCTCGTCTCTGAATCACTGACACTACACTAGTACAGCACACCGGTGTGTTGGAGAGTCAAACCACAGTATTTAAAATTCCAGTACCTTGATGTGTTGCCGGTTATTACAACCGGCATCATCAGGCGACAGCCAGAACTGTGGAGAAATCCTCTTCCTGTTTCGGTCTTAAATAGAGAGGTAGTTGTGACGTCGTCACTTGTGAGCCAAACAGGTGCGAGAACCGGGGGGGGGGGGGGGTTGATGTGTTCATATAAATTACAATGGATATGTAGACAATTTGAAAATAACATTCTCTACGTACTTTTCGTGTAGACGGGAAGTAAGAAGCTGTTTGAGTTTTGCAATGCGGCAGAGAACGCAACGCCATGGCTGTGCAGAAACGTTGAAGAGTACCGGAAATACCCCTGACATTGTCCCTCACACCAAGCTTATGCGGAGGATTCCAGAGAACCGCTCCACGGAAGATTTAACGTTTCTGGTGGGAATAACTGCTTTTGGTGTCCCAGTAGCCATCACAGGATGGAAGAGCGAATGCCTCTTAAACGACTGCAGATTTGAGTACGAAACTGTCCACTGTGTGAGCCCTCCGCCTCCCGCATGCAAGGGACAGATTTATGGCGGTGCTCAGTGGAGGGGGTGTTTATGGGGAAGTGACTTGGGCACTCTTCCATTTATTTTTTCTATGTGCAGGACTTTCAAACTATCTCAGTGTGAAGAGGCAAGTATAAAACAATTACGATTGTGGACAATGTTTTAGAAAATGGATTCTCAATCTCTGGTTTGTATATATCTCCCCAAGGAGCCATTGCTTCATTGTTCGCAAATACCATATTCTCCATTGAAATTCACCTTAAGCACTTCTGTATTCTACGCATTTAGAGTATCAAAATGATGGCGTGCTCTGGTCAAACACTGTTGAGACAAGGTCATAAAGAAGGCTATCTCTGTAGGCCAATCAGTTTGAAAGACAATGCATATATTTTCAGCGCTTGTTTGCATGTTTTGCCACAAGTATGTATGGTTTATGCAGACCTGATGCCTTACAAAAGGTATATATTTGGTGTTTGAACATCTTAACACCTGCTTTATTGCCCAAAAAAGAAATGCTTTTACATGGTGTGTGAATGCTTATGAGAGAACATTCATCCACTTTACCGTCATTTAGCAGATAGCGAGCTTTGGGCAGAAGGCGCATGTTGGGGCCTTGCAAAGCTATGGTCCTGTCCGTGTGTTTGTGAATTTCAGAGGCTAACGTGCCAAATGCTATCAGCATTAACTCTGCAGGCTGACAATTCTCAAACGGTGAGCTCTGGAAGTTAATGAGCACTGGCCAATCGCACTTGCGGACATCAACCGAACGACCTTTTGTCCGTGACCCCTCTCAGGTCATCGCGAACGCGAAGGCCCAATAAAAATGTATCTGCAAGTTACCAACCAATAGGTCGCACGGTACAACTGGGCCGAAAAGCGTTTTTTTTTACGTGGGGGAGGCCAGTTGAAAAGTAAAAATTACGGCGCAGGTAAAAGGGTTAACTTGAAGGTTATTTATGGCGTGGCTTCAGGGGTCAGTACGTTATGGGATATGGCCATGGGCCAGTGGCACTGGGGCAGCACCAGCCCATTGCTTTGGGGAAAGGCAATAAGGGTCAACCACACAGCTCTTAAACGCACGTCCGCCTTTTTTCCAGCCTCAGCATTTTCGAAAAACCATTGCAATTTTTCAAAAACAGAGAGAGAGAGACAGAGAGGAAAAAAATAACTTTGGTTTTTTATCAGCATGGCAGTAAATTGCACTCACTAAGTTTGAAGATCCGAGGGGCTGAATTCGTTCCAAGGAGGATGTTTTTCATATTATTGGTTCTTTCGATAAAGTCACATAGATAGAAAAATTATTATAAAAATAAAGTGAATAAAAAAATAACAAATAAAAAATGAAATTAAAAAAATTAAACTACAACCAAAGACAAGAACCCATTGGGGTGCCTTCAGTGTGTTTGTAGAATGTTCCATTCCAGGTGAAATACGTATTGGTGAGGTAGTGTCTCACCAGGGCCGGTACATCAGCATTCAATCCTTGTTGGACCAAATCTTCTATGATTGCAATGGTATCGGGCACAGGAACTCTGGTGAACAAAGAAACTACATCGAAACTAATGAGAAAATCACCTGGGGAAAGTGAGATGTCCTTAATTGACGATACCAGGTGAGCTGAGTTAAGTACAGATGAGGTGGTCTTACCAGTGAATGGCTGCAAGGTCTCAGACAGATATCGGGCTAGTTTGTAGGTGGGTGAGCCAATGGTGGAGACGATGGGACGAAGGGGTGTACCTCCTTTATGCATTTTTGGTAAGCCATATAATCTGGGTGGTCTAGCAGCAGAAGGTTTGAAGGAAAACCGTTTGGTCTGTTCAATTAATGAAGCTGAATCAGTGATGATACTGTTCGTTTTTGTAACGAAGCTGTTGGTGGAATCTCTTTATTTTTTGTGTAGCTACCATCAATAAGGAGGTCCTGAATTTTGTTGCACCTGCCATGTCTGGTTCGAATACTATATAAGGTAGCTCTCATTGCTTGTGGGAGAGCGAGCCTTCTCCTGGTCGGATGGTTGAATGAACTTACGTTGCTCTTGGGATCTGTCATGTAATGAAATGTCTCAAAGCACAGATCCTGCAATTTGAAGCTGTCCCTGTGAGGCAAAAGATGACTCAGCATGTGGCTTGGTAATGGGCATTAGTCTGCCAATGTGAGATGATGATTACTATACGAGTAATTTTTGGGTAATGTTGAAATGTTATTGCCAATCTTGAGATTGACATTGTACGTGTTGTGGGGGTGGGGGGTAACCAGGATAACCTAGACAAAGCCCATGCAGAACAGGGGGAGAACATACAAACTTCATACAGAAAGGTGCCGGAGTTGGGAATCTAGCTCAGGCCTTCTGGCTGTGTGGCACAAATGTGCCCATTAAAGAGAGATGGGGGAATAAACCGCGGACCTCATTGTCAGGCTTTCCTGGCCTTGTGACAACGATTAATTTTATATTTTGTTCCAAACCCCCGGAATGTACCCGCTAGCCCAGAACACTGGAGTGAAAAATCGACCACTTTGCCTGCCCCAAGATTTTTTGTTACAAAAATTTAAGGAAGATGCTATCAGGCCTGGGGGCTCTCCCAACCTGGGTTGTGGCAAAGCGCGTCGTCTATGTCACCGTGGGGTAACGGGAGCCGAGTATCGAGACACCGGCGGAGACGGTAACCTCCTGCTACTGATGTGGTGGACCGGCGATTGATTTCTCACGGGATATTTTTTTTGTCACGCGGTGCTTTTGAGATATGGAGTAGTTGGGCAGCAAGGGTGTCTGATCTCATGTTTGGCCTCGGCTTAATAATAATACTACACGTTATTTATAACGCACACGGGATTCGTGCGGCGGGTTGCTTTGCACCGGCGGGTTTTGCGACACCACGTTGATCGACCAGGGCCTTCAGCAGCTCGGGTGGGCAAAGTTCAGCTGCTTTGCTGTTCTCTCGTCCAGACCGTTGCTGCGCTGGTTACCACTGGTCAAGCGTCTCACTCCGCTCGGTCCGGCCAGGTGTGTAGACCTTCTTGTGACCTCTTGGGGCACAGTCTAATCGCGGGGGACTGAAACCCGGATTCGACAATCTCAATGATGATTGGCTCAGCTTTTCCAACGGTCTGAGCCACCCGGCCATCGCTATTGATCGAGTTGATTCCGAGTCAAAATCCTTGCTGTGTACACTGTCTGGTCCGTGAGTAATGTGATAAGCGTTATTGTAAATTTAGCCAGGAAGTGCCAGATATAATATTTGGATAAAGCAAAGCAAAACCATGATGGTGTTAAGAGGATTAAGAGGACAGTGATTCCTCATGTTTTTCCGCTGTGGCATGTCACGTGCACTTTGGCGGTAAGAGGTGGTGTTTGTGCAAGCGACAAGGTCAATGCGAAACAACACAAAATAGTTTCACTGTTCACGCTTTGCTTGTTCTGCAACAGGCCATTAATGCAACTTGACGCAGCGTATTTGTTGCTCTGCATTAATTACTTAACTTAAACAAGTTACAATCAAAATCTATAATTATTACCAATTGCCTGATCATGCGGCATTTTGTTCAACAATACCCGAACCATTGAAAGTACGGGCTTTTATAAAGATGCATGGTCAATGAAATATGCACGTGCACGATCGTTAATATCATTGAAACATTAAAGCGAATGCAATATTTAATGCGTCCGTGGTGCAATTGGTTTGTCCAGCGTGAGCCACGAGCTATGTTTACTGCCCTCCCACCGTTTGCACCCCCAAAGGGGGCTCCCGGAAGCTTTAACCGACTGACCAGGCCAGAAGCAATGATTGTGAGCTTTGCTCCTCCGGTGCACGGGTTAGACACCGCCCTATGAGCCTCTGCCATAGCAACCGAGGATATTTAAAGAGCGCTCTTGCCGTAACACGCCCGGTGCAGCACATTTATGCGTTTCCCTTTTATCCAATCAGTCCACCTCCCAAACTCTAGCCCCAAACCCACACCAACCACACTGTCATTGGCCACCAAATAATAGAGTGACTGAAATGCTGGATTATGCCACCTTTCCGCGTGATATCATCAAACATCACATGAATAATAAATCAAACGTCGCACACGTAACGGCAGACACAATTCCCGCGGCGTGAGTATTCACATCTGACTGAACACGTGCATCCCGGTAGGCAGAGTGATGATGAATTGATTGATTGAAAATTGATTCTTACGCTCACAATACGTGCATTGCATTGTGCGCGCGAGAATCATTACGTACGATTTGTACAAATTACACGTAAGTGATATGTGTCAGTGTTACATTTAGGTTAATGGAGCGAACAAACCTGTGAAAAGCAGATGGAATGAACGAGAAACGACAAAATCGAGATGGTAAAAACAAGGCACCACAGATACATTGATTCTTGAATCGCATCGCAATCCCCGAATCATGACAATCTATCATTGCTGGGGGAATCAATGATTACATGTCAGAACACGTGGGAGTGTGCAAGACCAAGTTTGTGCCATGTTGATGCACATAACCTGCACGTGAGAAGCCATGTGTGTGAGTGTGTGAAGCCAGCAGCCTCCTTTGGCCACGAGGGGGAAATAAATATATAAATGTGGCCATCTCACAGCCTCAGACCCAGTGGGTGGGTGAGCAGAGTGAAAATCAGGATTTAGAACGTTAAAGTTTTAACGAGGAGGTTGGGAGGGTGAGTATGTGGCGATGAAGTGGCTTCCAAAAGAATATTTTACGGAGAATATTATTTTTGTGGCTATGTCCAACCACGGATCACGTAATGGATCATACAGGCTCCGTGATATACCTAATGGGTTCTATGTGTGCAAGTGGATTACGGGTTTTGTTTGTATCTCACCGAGCATCACTGCGATAGTCATACTGCAAGAACGGAATAAGGAAGCGGCAAACCAATGGGGAGTCATTGGACTCCTTTTTAATAGAGCTTGCGGCTGGTACTAAGATACTGATCCTTGGGCCTGGAGTGGTTGCTGGCAAGCTACCCAGGCCCTAAAATTCTGACCTCATAACCGTCGCTGCCAGTACATCACCCACACAGCCTAATTTCCTGTTTCTGATTTATCAGGTGTACTGTGACGTATTGCAAAAATAAAACCGGTGTAAATTATAACCATTGCACCGCATTGGAAATGAAAACTGTTCGTCTTATAAGAAATATGGTAAAGTGTAGTTTCAGAGAGAAAAAATATACAGATGGCAGTTCCTTTCTAAAATAGCCAACTGTGAATATGTAATGTGCACGATATGCTGGGTGTCAATAAGCTATCAAACTCATTTCCATCTATATTGTGTACAGCGGGGGGGCTATTGTTGTCTGATACTTTTGTAATTTTAAATTTAGTGTGCAACTGAAATGCTGAAAATATTTGTCCCTCACCTGCCTTCCACCCTCCCGCCTGCCTCACCAATATCTGCTTTCCAATTTTATTTTCTCAAAGTCACTTTGTAGTTTTCGAACGGAGAAAAGTTTAGAAGAAACAAAACCTTCCGGCACAATGTCTGTGTCGTGACCATTTAATATGCTCTTTGGCCGATCTCCTATCGAATGTTTTATTATAAAAAACAATTATAATTTGCTTCATTTTTTAACTTCTCACCTGCTGATGTGTGACACAACAAAAAATAATAATGACAAATGAGCAGAGACAGTTTGCGTTGCTTCCATGGCTCTGCCAGGGGGCATTAGCATGCGCGTACCGTGCACGGATGTTCAATCCCAGTGGGGGGACTTGCATAATATCCCCGTCATCAGCTATTTACCGTTTGTCTAAATCCCCCCCCCCCCCCACCATGTGGAGAGGAGCGTACTTCGTTTGAATTTTCATTACATCGCGGTACGAGGATGGGAGGCGTAACGTAACATCACAGTCATCGTATGTACGCCGTCGGAGGAGAGATCGCAACGTGTAATAGTTTCGCACGCTGGGATCATCGTTTATTTTTATTTTAACTACGAGGGGTCTCGTTGGGTTAGCAATGCCGAGGTGTTAAATGGTAGGCCGGGAGATTTGAATGTCCAGGCTCGACTCACGAAAAGCATTCCCTTCTGCCACGCGTTCAGTACTCGCGTTCGCACGGTTTCTTTTTGGTGTGCGACCCATTAGGCTAATACGTGCAGCGTCAGCATATCTGTGCGTTTAATTTGCACAATTCACAACTAAATTAACTCACACCTACGATTCCATGTACGTATTGTCAGCGTAACAGCCGGCTTCATTGATTGATTCAATAACGGTTAAATTATTTTTTGACAAATCAAAAGGAAATGTTCACAAGTTGAACTGCCTTTATTGGGAGCCATGTGAGGGTAGGTTTTACTCTAGGAAAGCGTTAACTGTTATGGTTTAAAAAAATAATGAAAATGTTAACATGCGAATAGATGCCACTCACGTATACAGCACCATAATAAGATTTGCGAGGTAGCTTTGCCGATGTTAACATGCACTCTTTTTACATGTACACCGTCGAGAGAAGGGATTACATTACATGCTCGAACATTTCAATTTGTGTTGTATTGATTTGTCTATTTAAACATATGTAGCCCATAAGTAACACTTATAGCTGGCTCATAAAGGCCAGGTATACCTAAGTGTCATTGTATGTGTGTGTCGTGAGGAGCAGTGGCGCAGTGGGTTAGCACACTACATGAAGAACCAAGCGACCTGGGTCTGGATTGTGGCACGTAACATCCAAATCTTTCCTGGGCCTTTAGGTAGATTGACTCAGCCGTATATTAGAACCTGGTGCATTGAGTAAACATTAGCACGGGAGGGACATTCGTGGTGAGGTATGGAGCTGACCACACTTAACGCCAACATTAATGGGTGCCCACGAACAACAATTGCCTTAAAAAGCCATAAGGGAAAAGGGGAAATCTCTTTGTTCTACATGTACTGTGTGTGTGTGTGCATTATGTGTGGGGAGCGGTAGTGCAGCGGTTAGAGCACCGTGCAATACACCCGGTACCATAGTTCGAATCCCACTCGGTGATGAGTATCTGAACCGGTCTTGGCCTCCCCTGGGTAGACTCAGCTTTAAATCAGTAGCTGATGTGGTGTGTAAACATGATAACTAGAGAGACACAGGCAGCCGGGCATGGTGCTGGTCACCCAACCCAGCATGTGCCATGCTGGCATTCATAGGTGCTACTCACTAACAGCACCTGCCCCAACAGTCTGTTAAGGCTATAGTGGGGGGATCTTTGTCTTTGACTGCATACGCGTGGGTACGACTCTCTCCGGAGCCGATTACGAACCCCGCAGACGCACACGCGCACAATTGGCAGGAGCCAGAACGACTGAAGGCGCCACACCGCTCTTCGAGCGCAGCGCCATTTAGAATTCAGCATCGTGCGCAACGCCGCCGTGCAGAGCGACGAACCGCTAGGCCTGCAAACGCAGCTCCGCGCAGCGCCTCGCGAACGAGCGTCGGGTGCGCGTCTTCATGAGCGTCCACGTGACTTGTCGTGCGTTCCCTGGCGCTCGCTACGAAGGCGGTTATCCAGAGTTCGATTCCCGCTCACGGTCAACACCGGTGACGATTTTCTGAACCGAGTCTTCGGCCTCCCCCGAGGGGCGACTCAGCCTCCAATGTGTACCTGGTTGCATCACTACTGGGGAGACAAATGCGGTCGGGCATGGTGCTGGCCACCCACCCCCTCCCCTCGTGCACCGTTCCAGCCTTCATAGGTGCTCACTAACAGCACTTGCGCCTACAGTCTTGTTAAAAGGCCATGCGGGAGATCTTTGTGTTCGTCCTCCGTCCCCGATATTAATGTTTTGACGTAGTTCGGTGTCATTTGCTCACTGAGAGCCAGCTGCCGGGGCAATGCATTTAATATACCGGCACCACGACGCGAGGCTTTGGCACACAATAAAAGGCTTTTCAAAAGAATCACACTGGGATTTTTTTCTTGCAGCAAAATTCTAAACGTCTCCAGCAACGACGTGTTTAAAAAGATAAATACATATTATTTAGTGGCTCATTTTCACGAGTTAATAGTACTCCAACAACGGTGTACTCTGCCTCCAGCCATTGAGTTTTACGTTTAAAACAACACGTAACATTGTGGACAAAAAACACTCGGCCCTTAAGCATTACGCGAAAACCGTTGGCAGTTCCTGAAGCGTTGCATTGTGGTCCTCTTGTCGTAGATCATCATCAAAATAAATTTGAGCAAATATGACCGTCTGACAGACATCCGCAAGGCAGAGGTAGACAACTCTAAACTATTTTCGCCCGTATCAGGACTTATTAGTACAGAGAGCAGGAGTCACCTATAAGTGGCAGCTAAAATAATTCTCATTTTCCATTCTTATCTTCTTATCCATGAATGAGAACCCCCGCGGCCGCCGCCAGAATAGTTCTGCCAGAAGATCTCAATTCATCATGTTATTTAGGCCTTTGGGGTGCTGCAATGGTAGAGTGGTTAGTGCACTGTGCGATGAACTTGGTGAACACGGGCAACATCAGTGGCAAACGGTATCTGAATCAGTCCTGCATGGGGAAGGCATTCGTCCAGAAGTGGATTGGGATGTTTATTATTCCTTTTAATATCCAAACGTTTGCATGGGTAAGAGAAGTAACCTTGCAAGCGGTGACATCTGTCTATCCGTGCTTTACTGTTTGGACAAACGGAGTAATTTATACGAGCACAAATAATAGGATCTACCCCAACTATCCCCAGAGTCTTTTCACTATGCTTCAATCATCATTTTTATTGCTGAAATCTTTACCCTAACCCAGCCAAGGCTAACTGTAGACCCACACTTACTGATGGATACAGAGAGACAGACACGGAGAGAAGGCGACTAAGGCCACAAACACTGCTCTCCCAGGACGTTATGCATATTAAGAACTGGCTGTACCTCACTTAGCCTCATCAGTCTATCCGCAGGGTCCTACTCGAAATGTTTTGTCAGTTTCATTGTCCAGTATTTGTGCCTGCGGGTGGTAACTGAGGCTCTTGGAGAAAACCAATGTATGCAAATGAACAACACTCAAACTCTGCAGTGATTGGTGGAAGAAGAAGAAGAGCCCCACTTGCTGCACCGTCTCCTGCAGTCATCTCATTGCTCAGCAGGCGAGTTTATAGTGCACGGGCAGAAAGTCAGCGACCTAAAGAAAACAGATAGATCACAAAACTATTTTGGAGAGCAAGAAACGTGAATAGGCATTGATTACGCTTTACAGCATTCACTTGTCTTTGGAAGTATTTAATTGGCAGTATAGAAGCTGCCAGAAAAAAAACATATTTGCATATTTGTAAACAGTGCATTGGGTCTCCACGTATTGGGCATATCTTTATTATATTTGGTTTCCCATTGGGCATGTCCGTAATAGCAACATAACTCCATACTGCATGTTCGTTCGTATTAGATCATCTTTATGGGGTGACGGACGGATGAACAGAGCTAATGCATAAACACTTTCACCCTCGGCTGGAAGGAGTAAAAAAAAACAAGTGTATACCACCGTGTACGAAGGACCCGCCATTGGCTATGCTACATTGCGTAATAATAAACACTGAACTGATGCTGTGTGACATTGTGGGCCAATGTGCACTGCCAAAGCTTCCGCAGAACACATCTCTGGCCAAATCCCCCCCGCTCTGAAGCAACATGAAAGCAAGCAGGCTTGGGATGACGCCCGGTGGTCGAGACTCATGATTGAGTGGCAGCCAAAGGAGGGATACAACCCCGAGGAGTTATCCATTGTTTGCCTGTACGTACGTATATGTCGAACTTCTTTCGCACCATACCTAGCCAACCGTGCTCATCGGAGGTGCGGGGAAAGGACAACAAACGACTCAACAAAAAGCAGTTCTAAAGCAATGAGTTTTTCATCTAGGTGATTTAAAAGTACAAAGCTCCAGTGGTTGATTAATATTATCAGGAAGAGCGGTCCAGACGGCCACATAAGCACACCCGAAAGCACCCAATTCTGTGCCTGTCTTTAAAAATAATGGAGTGATGAGATCGCCCGGTGTGCAGGAGGTAGACGGATATTGTTTTTTGCCATTAGGGATGGCAACTATTTTTGGGAAAGGTCTTTGTCCATCAGTGAATAGAACATGGCTGATTATGATAATGAAGATGATTCTGAAACCCTTTGCTCATGAACTAAGTCTGTTCATGTACATATTTGTTTATGAATGCCACAGGAATTGAATAGTTTGTTTTATCCTTCAACAAAACAGATAAAACAATGTTGATCACATTTATGAAGTCGCTGCTTTGGTGAAGTACAGTACATAAAATAGCAGGTTTAAATGAAAAACAATAACAGGTTTTTTTGTCATGTCACTGGGATAAAAGAAAGACTTTGACATTTCAGCCAAGTGCCCTTCAAGAAGTGTCAATGTTTACAGACAGAATATTAAAGTTGCACGTAGCATGCATTCAAACGCATTTGTAATGACAATCGAGCCTGCATGCGTTGTGAGTGGACTAGTGGCCACGCGAGGTAATGACAGGGGAGTCAGCCTACAGTACGAATGCACTAGTGGCCATGGGAGGTAATGACAGGGGAATCAGCCTGCAGTGCGAATGGACTAGTGGCCACGGGAGGTAATGAAAGCAGGGGTATCAGCTGAGTGCGAAGGGACTGGTGGCTATGGGAATGTTCGAGAAGGGAGTGTGGTCAGGTGACGGAAGAGAACCGTGGAGTCTGCCAGCGGAGCGAGCGTCCAGAGTCGGCGAGAAGGTTCGGGAAGGGGGGCGTGGCCTCGTGTAGGTATAAAAGGGGGAGACGCGCGGGAGACTCGGGGCTGTTGCAGTGGGGGTCTCCGCCTGATGTCAAGTGGACGTGTCTTCAATAAAGTGCCATCTCAAGGGAAGTGTGTCAAGTCGTCATAACACATTCATGGAATGTTCAAATGCTGTTGACCTCATTGCACCTCAGTGAGGAGTCAAATATCTGACACCACCACCCATGAATGAAGCTTCACCCACCAAGACCATCGACTGCAATCTTTCCTCAAAGAACGCCGGAGTCGGCTGACATGTTCAAATCCTCCCTCTCTCCACTTGACAGTACTAACACCCCCTTTTGTTATTATTTTTAATGAACATCGTATTCGACATACCGTGACCCCTTTACTCGGCCGTCCAAATGAAGCTGGCCAGAAAAAGCCTGGCACTCATTAAGATCCAGTGCACTGGGAGGTTACACAGACACCAGGACGTCGGTACCGATAACGTTTTAAGTCACTCCACAGGCGTAGGGAGTCGTGTCTACATTAGGTGGAGTGCTTGATAACATTACTGTTAATGGCCTGCAGTCACCCTGCCTTAAAGCAATAAATTTGTCCAAATGCGCTCACCAGAAATCTCACACTTTTCTGTTGTATAAAACTGTCTCTGTAAATGAAAGCATGCCATCTACGATAGAGTTTATGCTTTTGGCGCGGTGCTGGGAGAGGGGTGTGTTTAATGGTTTTACTGAAAGGAACGTTGATGCGGTAGAATTTCATTATTATATATCCTCCATCCGTGCCTTACTTTCAATTTCCTGAACGGCACTGTATAAGCTTTACATTACTGGCTTCTGTATGGACGTGCGCTGATAAGTGAACGAAGCTGGCCCGTAATGAAATGTGTGCATGCAGCGAAGAAAAAATAATTTGATAAACAATATTTAGCATTTTTTGAGCAGAAATGGTGAGGAATTTCACCCGTCAGTGTGATTTATTAAATGTCACCTGATCGTATTTGGACTTTTAACTCTTGTCGGGATTAAAAAAAACGAAAGCACGATGGGTTATGTATACCGCGGGTGTGCATTATGTGAGCCCATAAAGGGGTTAATCATGATTTACTAATATCCTCAAGAATATTATTCTCAAGAATATTTGTGAATCGTAGTAGGTTGAACATAGATGGCTTTGGAATGGGTGAAAAAGGAGGGAAGAGAGAGAGAGAAGATGCAATGAGAAGGGCTGTGAAGATGCCACCAGTGCAGGGCAGAAGGACGAGAGCGGAGACCGAGGGTGAGGTATGTGGATGAATGAGAGATGAGGACATTGGATATTACTGGAAAATTGGAAAAAGCGTGGAGAGAAAGAGAGAGAGAAAGAGAAAAACAATGTCAGCAGCTGCCCGGGTGCAATAATGAGACTTGTGGCACAAAATAAGATGACGAAGGAGGATATGAAGGGTTTAATCAACGACACTACTTGAACAAAAAAAAACCTAATGGAACCAGCGTTCTGCTGGCAGCCATCTTCCTACTGATTGGTGGCACAGCGATGACCTCTCGTATGAGCACTTAAGCTATTCTCATCATGCAGGCAATTTTAACCTGGACCAGGATTGTGCATTCATACCTGCATGTGTCCCGGCCACTGCTGGCGCGATCGTGCCGGCCGTGACAATCTCTCCAAACTGGCTGCGTTACACTCTCCGCTGACTCATAAAGCCTTAGCGCTCATATCCAATACAGTTTTTTTTTATGTGTTGCACTCCCTTTTAATACATATATATTACTATTTTATAGGTTCTTCTGTGCTCGGGACATACTCCGAGCGGTGACGAAATTCGTATTTTATAAAATGGTATGCAAATTTTACACGTTAAGGAATGGGTCATTATGTAATTGGGGAAGGAGCCGCGGGAGTATGGAGAGCAGCAGCAGCAGCATCCATGGCTATGAACACGGTGACCCAAGTTTGATTCCTGGCCATGGTTAACATCAGTGGTAAGTGATATCTGAGCCAGTCTTGAGCAGTCCACCCGATCCATTTCACTAACCCACACTGACCGGCACGGAGAGGTGTGGCGAGGCCTTCATCCGGCAGTATAATTTAAAAGGCCTATGCGTTTACAACGATTCATCATTTAAATAGATGCATTTCCAGTGATCTGCTAATTCGTATTACGGTACCTGCTTTTTGTAAATTAGGCAGATAAATCGCGAGCAAAAAGCTGCCATTTAACCACGAGCATACGTCCCCACTGGGCATGCTATGCCTGGGCCATGTTCTTGAGACACACCGCGCAGCTTATATTGCATTCGATGGAAAATAATCACCGCATTTCGATCAATGTTTTAATTGAACGATGCTAATTTAAGCCGAGGCACGGCCGTCGTGATTTCCAGTACAAAAAAAAACAGAAACGAAAAAACGTATGACATTGATCCAGCGCGCAGTTTATGAAGCGGGTGGTCGGCCGCCTCTGGTTGTTAGGCACTGCGAGTCTGATGGACACGAATTCATTACCCAGGTCACTTTAGAACAAAATAAATAGTTTTGATTGCACGAAGATGACATTTTATCCTATGACAATAACCTTTGCTCCTCTCAGCAATAAAATGCCATTGAAGACGACAGCTATCTCGTAATCTTTGTTGAGGATGTTTTTGCTGGAATTAATACGTGTGACTATTCACTCCTTCGGTCCGTCATTTCACAATCCGTCGCGCTGTTTCCTAGACTTAATCATTGGGAACATAAAACATAGACTCGCGATTCTATATGCGGCGTACAGTACATCGCACGGTATACGGCTGACAAATATTTGGAGAGAAAAAAATCAATCAGTTCCATACACATACCAGTAATTGTGCGTACTCACACGCGGAATTTGTCAATGCAGTAATTTTCCACACAACGGAAAAATAAATAACACTTCAAATAATAAGAACAATTGTCAATGGATATACCAGTATGAAATGAGCACAGGCTTGTAACCAGGGCATGTGAAAGGGGCTGGTATGGTTGGGCAGGATGAGGGTTAGCGATGAAGTTAAGGTGTGCATTGAAAGTCAAGTCAAAAATATCATCATGCTGAGACATGTTAACGAGAGCTCATCTTCATAGCCCTTCATGCGCGGTAACATTTACATATTGCTATGGCAGGGTCTAATTGGACACTCATTTAAACTATACAGCAGGGACAGTGGGCCGTGTAAATTTAAACCTATGTTTGGAAGAACGAGCCTGAAAGTGCACACCCACTCCATCTGGATTGAGCTATAACGAATTAGATTAGAAGAGAAGGAATTAAAGAAGATGAGAAGAATAAGCAGACCAGGTAATGCCATCAACATTGACGGACAATGCCCACGGGAAGTGAGGTTTTAATAGGCGCCTGGAAAAATTATGGAAAAACTTTTCGGGGAAGGGCACTGATGTTTGTCATGTGTCCGTGGCCTAATGAAGCTGAAACAAGTGGTAACTTGGGACTCATTTGTCCCGCGGTCTCTTTTAATTAGAGCTTCCACACTTAAAGGCGCCAGATGCACAAGTTGTTTCATTTAGACTTTGTTACCAGCGTTATTTAGAGCACTGCGCTATGAAAATCATGCCCTGAGTTCGATTCCCAACCGCAATTGATATCTGAATGGGACCTGGACTCCCTTTACCAACCCACATTGACCAGTGTGGTCAAGTATGGTCAAACAACCCTTATGACTAATACATGTAGTCAGGCCTTCATTTAGCAGTGAGTTTAGAAAGGACTGAACATTATTATTCTAAACATTTAATGTGAGGTAAATATAGATGACTAATTGTTGCCGTTTAATTATTTGTAGTTATAAAGTTCAATGTTTTGGTTTAAGTAAATATATCACTGAGAGTAAACAAAAACCTTGCCATTGTAGTCCAAATGACATTAACTTTTAGAGAGAATATAATTGAATCAGGGGTGAGTGTTTTGAAGAAAAATTTAAATCCATTTAAGTTCATGCCGACACAAATTTGAAAGCTCCAATTTGCGTGATGATTTGAGGCTGGTTTTAAATGTTCTGCAATGACGGTTGATGGGTTGAGGAGCGTGGAGGAGGGCGTACAACACACATTGTACTCACGTGATCCACCACAACCATCAATTATGAATCAGACTGCAATGTAATACAATCGATAAGTTAATCGAATAGCAAACCTCAATTGTGACGATTCATTGAATTGCTGAGGAAGGAAGGGGGCGGGGAATCAGGGATACGCATAGAAAATAGCCTACGAAGAGTTTTTGCGCGTTCCAATACTAATGCAATTATCGCGTACCAGAAGGCAGGAGAACAAAAATCATGCATAAACAATTACGGCATGAACCATATTAAATAGACCTCACTTTAATCAACGAGTAAACATTAATTAACGCCTCCTATTAGTAGTCTTATTTGTTCTGTACCGCGATTGTAGATGGGCAAAGAACTGAATGTGCATTGTTTACCAAAAATTGTGCATTATATGCTGCTGTGGAAAGTGCCTTGATAATGCCGTTTCCTTGAAGAGCCGATTTGAGTTGACTTGCGTGCACTCAACATGCCCAGATTGATTCCCCAAAACTCGAGTCGAAGGACACGTCGTTATTGGTCGAAAAAATAAAATACGCGGCATCTGCACGACTTTTTTTTTTAGATTCCCGAGTTTATTATGAGGCGAGTTCGGAAGTTCTTTCCGAGAAATCCTTCCCGTTGTAAGACCCCCCGAAACTAATGGGCGTGAGTAAAAGGTCACAACCGCATTGCTCGCATACTTAAACGTTAAATATGAATGCGCCCACCGCCTACAAAGTTTCCGATTGACACACTTGGTTGACGCGCTGCTGCTGCTGCAGCAGCTCATCTTCTGAAGTAAGGAATTTAGGTCAGCCCGCGATGCAAATATTAAACCCGGAGAATTCGGGCGTCAAAATCCTGAAAATACACCAGAGGCAACTCGAGTTGAACAAAATCAAAGAAATGCGTTGCCGAGGGGGCAACTCATGACAGTTCCATACTTGAATTATGCGGCTCTCAGACAACGCAGCATCGCCAACAGTGAGCGCCTCTTAGTGGCAGCAAGGTTCACGAAGGGTGCGGGTGTGTGGCCACGGCAATTGATGCCTGGAGGCCTTTTTGTCACGCGCCCGACCGATGGCCGACGCACATTTTAAAGGGCCTTTTGTCCACCTTGTCAAAAGAGACAGAGAAGGGCAGGTTCTCATTCACGCTGGCGCTGCTCATGGCCGGGCAGTGAACATTCGAGCACATTGCGCCAAACCGCCGTGCCACCGGCTTTCAATGAAACTAAACTAAAAAGTGATTTCATTTTACCAGGTAAGGTCCACTGAGATAAACAGCTCTTTTTCCAGAAGCGACCTGGCCACCAATGATAGCCCAACGAAGTGGCTTATCATGTGGACATTTAAAGCAGCCAAATACTTTAAACGCGTGTTTCTTAATGTGGAGGGGAAAACCGGAGGACCCGGAGAAAATTTCGCGGGACTACAGGGAGAGAGACATGCAAATATATCGGCGTCCGGTTCGTGATCGAACTCGCGACCTCCTGTATACCAGGCGAGGTAGGTAACATTTCGCCACCGTGGCGTCCAGTTGGTACAATGCAGCATCACCAATGACACAAGACAGTACCAACTGCCGAAGACCCTCCTATAGCAATGCAGACTGTTGGGTCAAATGTTGTTAGTGAGCACCTATGAAGGTAGGCGCAGATCACAAGGGTCTGGCATGGCCAGCGCCAATGCCAAGCTACATTTGTCCCCCCGGTATTTATGTTTACACATCGTAGCAGGTACTCATTTACGGCTGAGTCTACCCAATCAAAGCCCAGGACCAGTTCAAATATCACTTGCAACTGATGTCCTCAAATCAGATTGATAGATGGCAGGGCAAGCAAGGTTAGTGAGCTGCTGTTAAGGCCAAGGATTGTGCGGACAGCATCACGCCCGGCCACCATTGTTTCCTCAGAGCTGATGTTTACACACGCATTCAGGTGCTAACTTAAGGCCGAGTCAACCTAGAGGAGGCCCAGGACAGGTTCACATGCCACTTTCACGTTGATGTTATCCACGATCAGGAGTTGAACCTATGGCCGCTGTAATGAACATTCCACCGCCACTGCCCACAAGATTGACAGACGGACATGTATACACGCGCAAGAACGTCTTAACAGTGTAAGTGCCACAAGGTGGCTTTTAATGTACCATTCTCTGACAAGGTATAATTAGCCTTGTTCACTCACAAGTGTTTACATTTGTACCCCGAAGACATCTGCAATGGAAAGTGGCCATGTGATACGTGCATCTCATTCGTAGCGACGGGCTTTCTCTCTGCCGCTTGGAAAGACGACCTGCAATGGGAATAAGTGAGGGGCAAACGTTGGCTCTGCATGGTAATGCCGTGGAGTCGTGTCCGCTTGATACCCGCTATGAACGTTCATGCATTTAAATTAAGGCGTATGATCCCAAATTGAGAAATTAAATTGAGTTGATTCTCATGGATATACCCGAGAACGTTAGACACGTCCCTGTCATCAGCAAATTAAACATTTGAGAATAGAACAAAGTTGATTATAGGTAGACATTTAAGCATGAATATAAAACGTCTAGTTCAGAAGGAAAGGGGAATTTAGACCAATACTTGCCAACACATTTTAATCGCAAGGAAAAAATAATAATTATCAAGTGAATGCCGCTACTGTACAGGGTGGTCCCCAATTACCTCTCGAAATACGTAATATATTTTTAAGTAAGGTTAATTTAAAACAGAAATAAATATACAAAGAAGCCAACGATGCCAGGGGACACTTGATTGGGCAGTTTTAAGACATCTGGACCACCGTGTACACAAAAAAGACAATCACAGGAATGGATGGACACTGCACTGATGGTGGGGTTGGGTGAAGAAAATCGTAAGCTATCAACAACAACAATTATGGTCAGGAAAGAGGGACTGGTGAAAAATGGCAATGCCGAGCAACACAACTCCGTGAAATAATGAGGAAAAGAATAATACTCGAAATCGGTAAACACAACGCCACATTGACTGAAGATGTCATAATAAACAATGGGAGCGCGAATTCAGCGGAAAGGACATTTGACGATCGGTAAATTCCAAACGGTGGTCCTTTAAGAGCTGGAAGGAACAAATAAGCGCGATTGGAGAGAGGAATATTAAGAGTACCGTCGTAGAGAGTTTGGCTTTACAACAACTGTATTATCAGTATGGAAGAATTGTGTCAGGATTAATTGTACAATCATGATAAAAGACTTTTCACAGAACGAGCATGCCTTTATTTGTCTTGGATATTGGAAAAGCGTGTGTGTGTGTGTGTTTGTTGTTGTTGTTGTTGTGGGGAGCGGTGGTGTAGCGGTTAGCGCGCTGTGCCAGGAACCCGGTGACCCGAGTTCGATTCCCGCTCACGGTCAACTCCAGTGGCGATTGTCTGAACCTGTCCTGGGCCTCCTCCCCTAGGTCGACTCAGCCTCAATTGAGTACCTGGTGCGATGTGTAAACATCGCCACTCGGGAGACAAAGGCGGCCGGGCGTGGTGCTGGCCACCCACCCCCTCGTGTGCCGTTCCGGCCTTCATAGGTGCTCGCTAACAGCACTTGCCTCTACAGTCTGCTAAGGCTATAGGGAGATCTTTGTCTTTGTTGTTGTTGCTACCAGTGCTCAAACTACATTTGATTTTGTATACTCCTGGCAACTCATCTCATTCATCTGCGCGAGTAAGCACCCCCCCCCCCTCCTCTTTCTGCTTGTAACCGTGGGATGTGACGTTGTCATGGGAAGTCAACGGCGGCTCTTGATGCCACTTCGCGTGAACAACGTCGAGGGGGGCTGGGGGGGGCACTTTGAATGTCCACGAGCAGATGGGGCGCTTTGCGCTGTGGCCACAATCAGAACACGCGCACCAAACGCGTTGGACTATGGCGGACACTAGCGAAACCTCAAAGTTGAGTCCGTTCTGATTCGCACCCTTCTTCTGAGTCGGCGGATATTGCAAGCAGTCGTTAGATTGCATTATAAAGGTGGGGGGTGGGCAAAGAACACGCGCTTAATTTAAACAGGTCGGGCAGTGTTCTGCATTTCGATTCGTTGCCAATTCATTTAATGAGCCTTCACCGTGTGCTAATAAACTTGAGTCACAGAGAAAGAAAAAAACAGCCCGCACACACGTTGAGGGATAATCCTCGAAACTACCGCACAGATAGATGAACGAATCGAGTGCTGTACTGCAATCTCCTGGCCACCTTGCAGGGCAAGCTAATATAACAGTCTCTCATCAAAGTACTCAGGCAATGAGGCGACTTCACTCATTTGCCGCGATGAGACGGGCTCGAACATTCCACAGGGCATTTGCAAGAGTAGCTCAATCATCCGTATCTAACGGAAACACATGCTTGCGCTTTAGAAAGAATATATTATTATGATGAGTATTATACGGCTCAAGAACTATTTTGGGAATGCACAACATATCATCGTACTCGAATTGTGAATGTGCTGAAGTGGTAACTGATTGGTGTTTTCTGTTTACGTGACAAACCGTACTAATTGGCTGCGTCGGGTGGTGGCGGGTTTAACGACACATTTATATTTACGCGATCTAACCACCTAAAAAACTTAGATTGTGCACAATTTATGCGACCACGGCAACTGCTGATTATTTCACTGAGAGCACGTGGCGCCTGTAATGGCAACGACACCTGGGGAAGAGGCTATAAACCAACTAGTGCTGTTCGGAGACACAAGGACCACAATGCCTTCGTGAAAGGTCCGCTTTGCTACAAACAACAACAAGAACAAACACACCTTTTGTGAAATTGGCAGCGAGATAACAACCACAGGAATTTGCTAACTTTGGGTGATTCTAACACGTTGCCTTTCGCGACCAATATTATCCATAATAAGTTTTTGTGGGTTAGATTGCGAAAATAAAAATGATTACATAAATCCGCCACCACTAGAACCAGCTAATTAGTAAAGTTTGTTACGTCAACGAAACAAATACCAATTAGTTACTAGTTCAGCACACCGGTGTGTTGGAGATTAAACCCACAACAATTACAATTCGAGTAGCGTGACGTTTCGCCGGTAATTAAAACCACAGTTGTGTGGAGACATCCTCCCGTTTCGGTCCTGACTGATTATAATTATTTGTAGATAATTATTTGTAGATTAGCGTTTGGAAAAATAACTGCGTCTCACCACCACCCCGTCACCCACCCACCCCCCACTGCTTGAGAGTGATGACGGCTCGCGGAGCTCCGGTGGTGCTAAAAACTTCATTTCGCGGGATTCAAACAGAAGAACCCGGGCCGTGCAGACGCCACCGAGGGAGGCAGGCCCGCCGATGGCGTGATCCGACAAACATGAGCAGCGCTTGGGAACGGTGTTAAAATAGCTACGCCTATAGATTGGTGAATGGGGGGAGGGGTGGGAGAACTGCGAGAAGGGCTGCGTGCAGAACGAGAGAGAGCGAGAGAGAGTGAGCGAGAGAGTGAGCGAGAGGTGGGGGTTTTACATAAAGCTTAGTTTAAAAAAAAATTACGAAATGATGAACGAAGCAAAGTGCCGAATACACCGAGCATCTTCTTGTTTCCACTGATCGTAAAAAAAAAGAGAGCGAAGGGGGGGGGG
>CM025660.2:2171991-2190357 GCA_014621495.2 Entosphenus tridentatus | reverse complement strand
CCCCCCCCCCCCCCCCCCCCCCCCCCCCCCCCCCCCCAAAAAATTAACCCATAAAAACAAAGTTTTTCACTAGAAATCCATTATATGCGTGGCGACTAGAGTCCTCTCGTCCTCTGGCTTGAGATGGCTGCCACCTATGGGTCAGATGATTGCCTGCCACCATTAAGCAATTGGTAATTAAATATAAAAAAAATTGCCTAAAAAGTGTAACATTTTGGGAAATAAAATTCACGAAAATAAATTGTCACGCACAACGAGTCTGTGTGCAAAATGTCAGCTCGATTGGATCACGGGAAGTGGGTTAAAAAACGACCGAAAGATTTGCACGGTCGTAAGCGCGCAAGCAAGTGAACTTAATATAAAGGATTTTAAAAGTACGCGTGCCTACAGGGAGAGGGGGAGGGGTCAAGTTTTGACAGATTTTTTTGCGTCGCTACTCAATGGATGGCCCCTTACACGGCATGGGAGGACCTTTTGCATTTGTCTGCATGCACTGATTCGTTTCCTCTTCACGCGCAACAGCAGTGGTGATGAGTATCTGCAAGTTGGATCGGACACAGGGCTGGCTTATTATTATACATTGTTCGCCCCTCCCCCCGTCGGAGTTTTTCGTGGATAAAGGGAGTGTGGGAGGCAGCGTCTGTGGTTTTTTAGTTTCTGTCTGTTCCCTGCGTCTTGACCCTGTCGTACAGCTGTACAACACGGGCTCTCGACTCGGTTGCCCGCCGCTAAGGTCGGCATGGGTCGGATCCCTCTTCCTTCCACCCACCCACCCACCCACAACTTGTTTGATTCTACTTATCATGAACACTCGGTACGACGTTGTTAACGTTGCAGCTAAAGGTGAGAAACATTGCTGGGAAACGGACAATGCTCACACTGCCCGGGTGCTCTGCGTCAGCCTTAATAGGTGCTCTCTAACAAAGCCCTTGTCCAAATAATCTACGAGATTAATTCGTGGGATGATATAGCTTGTGTGCTGTCGCGCAATCGTTGGCAAACTGCCCTATGAACCAAGTACCTGGGTTAGATTCTTGGCCATGGATAGCATGAGTAGAAAGTGGAATCTGAACCCATTGAGGGCTGCCCACAGGTCAACTCAGCGTTAAATAAGTAATTTTTACGGTCTGTAACCATTAGCCCTAAAGAGACGAAGGTGGACGGACAGGCATGGCGCAAAGCGCTCCACCCAACTTGTAAGTACGCTCGCCTTAATAGGTGCTCGCTAACATGTCCCCATCGGGATACAAGGCTACGAGGGGACGGTGCATTTGTTGGTCTTTCTGTGTACGCGCGTGCGCGTGTATATGCGTGTTTATGTGTAAACATGTAACCAGAAGGTCCCTCGTCAGCAGGGTGTTAATCCAGCAGCTGCGCCGTGCGTGGGGCCACGTGGCCTGTCGGAGCGCATGGCACGATACGGACACGGCTGTCTTGGCTCCGTGCAAAATGTCGCTCCCTAAAACGAAAACGCCAGGCAGCACGTGGTGTCCCTCCCCAATTAAGGCAGCGGAATTGCAGCTACCGAAGCATCCCCGATGCTAATGTGGCCGTGTTACAATTTTAATTTAATTAAGAGAGTTATCCTAAAACCAAATAAGGTCCAATTTAATGGCTAGCTAGCATTACACCACTTTGAAAAAAAATCAGCAATGAGCAAACGAATAAAACAAATGCATAATGCATCATAGCAATGTAGGCATATACATTTACTTGCATTTATACCAAGAATCATTTACCGACAACATTCGTCCGAAAAATAATGTGTCTATTGCCTGAGGGTGGTGGTACAGTGGTTTGTGCGATGCACTATGAACTCAAAAACCTAAGTGTGATTCCTGGCTGTGACCAACGTCAATGACAAGTGAGGATATCTGAACCGATCCTGGACTCGTCAATCACCAGCCCCCACTGACCAGTGTGGTGAAGTATGGTCAAACTATCACCATGACCAACACAGCATGGGCAATATCTTACCAAGCATATAATTGGCAAAGGGATGGACGATTTTTGACATTGATTCATGTCAGTTTAACACGTCGGCTTCCGCGACCAATATTATTGATTCATGCTATTTATAAACTCTACGAAAATATAATGAAACGTTTTAATGTATCGTTTTAAAGCTGTTAATAACTCCATTGCTTTTTTGCAAGTTTCCCATGGCCGGATCATATAACATCAGTAGCATCAAGTATGAATGGCAATGGAAAATATTTTACTTGAAATTTGAACACCGCGAGTCTCGCCGCTCAGTGTGACTTACTGCTCCGCTCCAAGATGTCACGCCAATAAACGCAACGTCACTGATATTTAAGGTCGTCTTATGATGCTGCATGTGCAATTCGTCATTCTGGAGAGTGTAGTGAATCACGCATTTCCTTGCATGCCAATTTTTCTTTCTAATTTTGGACATTTTTTTAAATGTGCGAGTGGGAACTGCTTCATGACCAGATTCACATGCAACTGTCTATTGGTCTATAAACAGCAACAACTGCTGTTTTAAAGTCACTTTTCTTGCAAAAGGCAACGTCTCCCTGGAACTAGAGTCTGCGGCAGTTGTTATTAACAAGGTTCAGCTTTAAATAAAAAAAACTAAGAGAAAAAAATGCGCCCCCTGATGTCATTTCATGTAACATGAATGCAATGCTGGGCCAAAACGAATGTGTATCCAAACCATTATATTCACGAGCCCATAATGTATGTCCGCTTTCTCCTCGTATGATGTTATATTTGGGAATTTATACTATCAACCCACACACTCAATGCAATGCCAGAAGCACAATCCTTGCCAAAAAAAAGTTGTACGTTACAAAATAGAATTGAATTGCCGCCTTTCTGTGTTTATAAATTAAGGTTGCATGCAGAAGAAAGGCCGAATCGATTGTGTTTGATGCATTGGTTCTTTATGTATCACTATGTTTTCAAAACAAGTCGAGAAGTTAAGCCAAGCCCCGCATTATTGCAAAAGACGAATGGACACGCATCTACTTCTCTTTGTTTCAGAGGAAACCCATGCACCATATTTCAGCTTGAACGTGAAAAGAAAGTGCAAACATTTTTCAAGTGTAAACTTAAACTGTATAGGTCAATATTCATTGTTTGGCTGGCTGCATTTGGAAGTCCTCACGGTTGCCGTGACAGATATCCAAAATAAATACAAAATTATTTCAGTAGACATATTCCACAGTGGCAGCTGCAATTCTTGGCACGTTTACAAATTAAATTGTCAGGAATTTATAGTCAACAAACAATGACTGGTCCTCCAAGCAATATCTATGCCCAACGAAATCAAAACTTACTCAAGAATTCTCGAGCAATTCCAAACCAGAGCTGAGAAAAGGATGGATTTTACAAGCCTGGAGAAATAGAGGCAGGAGTGATTAATTACTCGGCTTGGCAATTCAGTGCTTATGGGACTTACTGCTTGCGGGCACAACTCAAATAATGGCTTTTTGTTGTGGTGGCATTTATATTTTGTCTTGTGTTTCCCACTTTGCTGTAACTGTGTGTTTGTTTTGGTCACGTTTGTAAATCATTTGTTAATTGGAGTATTTAATTATAGAGTTATATTGACGTTTACTTTGTTAATTTCTTTTCATTATTTTTTTGTTTATGAATACCGAAGTAGCATTTTTTTTACAATGCAATTTTTTTTTAAGACAGGTCTCCCTTGAAATGGAGATTCATTTCCTCAATGGGTTCCCCACATGGTTATAAATTAAAGCATTGGGTTTTCACCCAGTTATATAAAGGCGTGGATGGGGTCTCACCTGCTTTCAAATAAATCCTATCAATTTTTTCACATCGACAAGAAGTAAGTTTGTAGCCATTTACTCCACCCCCGCAATGATCCACCGTGTCACAATTCAATTAAAGATGTGGCTGTTTGTTTGTCTCATTATCACTGTAGCGTTTGCATATCATTTGCATAAAATGTGTCACGCGTGTTGGAATCGATGTTAACCAATGAGCAGCTGCACCTTTACATGTATGACAATATGAAAACGAACAATAATTTATCGTCCTTTGTCAATCTACTGCTGGATGAAGGCCTTCACACACCATGTCAGTCATGGTGGTTATTTGACCGTACTTCGCCAAGCTTACAGGGGACAAAATGATAGGCACGTTGTGAACATTCTCACTTGTATTATTTTTTGGCCTGGTGCGATAGACGATAATATATTTTCTCCCTTGAACGTTTACCTCCTCTGGACCACTTCCCATAGTAAATGGTATACTGTATAATGTTTTGCAAATAAAAAGTCAAATCGCCCAATTTAAGTAGACCAGTCGATATTCTGCTGTAAATGTTCATTTCGTGGCAAGTTATGAAGTCCACAACACACAAACTGCAGTGCGTATTTAACTACTCGTGTTATGTATCTGTATATGTGCTCGCAATTACATACGTACGTACACACACACACACACACAAATAGCTGCTCATTGAGTGTTGGTAAAGGGTAGGGTGCCATGAACAGTTCAGGTATCACTCGCCACTGGTGTTAGCTATGGCAGGAAATCAGACGGCTGGATACGTGGTGCGATACGTGAATCACTGTGCCACCCACCACTCGACCGTTCCACCTGGTAAATACCAGCCGAGTATTTTGGCCACGCTTGTGGGACCCTCATGGCATCAAATTAACCCGCGTGCTTCTTCAACTGAGAAAATATATGGGTTTGCAAATGCTTCGGACACCTGGCTCCGGCGCTGTCCAGATATATTGAGCAAAATGTCAACCGTGGCTTGTGTATTTCTTCCTCAGTCTCATTAATATTCCTTTGTGCTTTAGTCAACTGTCAATAAACCAGTTACACATCGGAGCTGACGTGCCAGTACTAGATGGCCGCCTTTATTTGGTCGGGCAAGAAATACAAAAACAATGTTCCCGAGTCCACCCACGGTGTGTACCGCCACCCAACCAAATTAGGTGTCGTGTTTTTAATAAACCCCGGCGTACGATGCCGCCGTCCCTGCTGTGGATATATGCGTCAGTATCAAGCGATGGCAGCCGAAACGCCCGCGAACATTCTGATGCGGTGTCGCTGACCGCTGATCCTTCACTAACAGATGCCACTCCGCAAATGAGAATTGCACGGATTGATTCACAAGCGCCAGCTGTCAGAGCAAACAGACATTTGTGCTGCTGTGCGTTGCTGTGTGTTATGGCTGTGACAAAAAAAATATTTGCCAATTATTCAATTTGCATGAGAATTGCACTAAGGCACGTTGTGTTTTGTGTTCTAATGTGTTATATTTGGGGAGTGGTAGTGTTGCGGTGAGTGCGTTGTGCTACGAATCCGGCGACCCGAGTTCTCAGTTCAATTCCTGCTCACGGCCAACACCGGTGATGATAATTGAACTGGTCCTCCTCTAGGTCGACTCAGTCTCAAATGAGTACTTACTGTGGTGAGTAAATATCGGTACTGGCGAGACAAAGGTGGTCACGTGTGGTGCTGGCCACTCGCCCGCTCATGTCTGTGCTGGCCTTCATAGGTGCTCACTAACAGCACTTGCCCCAAAACTATTTAAGATTATAAGGGGTATCTTCAGCTTATATCATGGCCTGGAATACCGATATTTACTCACCACAGGACAGGTAGCTCGAAGGAAATGGTGACCGGTGATCAAGAATAACAACAGAGTGGCAGCGAAGGGAGGGAATAAGCCCAAGAGGATGTACACCGCAGATATGGAGCAATAATATCAGCTCGTGTGCAGGTGGTAGGCAGATTGTAATATAGCAGGAATGTGGAGAATGGAGATGGCTCGCTATGCTCAATCAAATCTGTTAATAATGAGACAAACCAATCGTAACAAAATAATGTCGCAGGCTGGAAAACATACGCTTCCAACAACAGACAGACTTACGTAACGAAAACACAGCCTTTGTGCATGTACAAAAAAAATCAGCTGCCAGTCACAATTGCTCACAATTATTTTGATAGTGGCCTAAGACGAGAGGATGCACTTCTTCCGGAAATGTTGCGGGTTTTGCACAGTGCACGAAGGCTGAGCTTTATATTTTTTACCAATTTCTGTGTGTTATGGATTGCTATGCCCAGGGCATATTATGTCCATCCAGCAGTGAATTGATTGTGGCTGATGATGAAAACGTACTGTAAATAATTGCACACTGGGCAAATTTATTATAGATTATAATGGACAAAATATCAGATATCTTGTGGATATCTTGTGAATATCTTGAGGTCTAATGATGATCTTGCGGAAAGTTTGATTATTATTTTAGTTCTGGTCGTATGAACTATACAATGTAACGTGTATTCTCCTGCCTTGAATGTGTAAGTCCTGTGGGCCACTTGCCACAGTAAATGGTATAAGGTAGGCTATAATTGTTTACAAATAAAAAGTCAATACACTCAACGTAAACAGACCAGAATATATTCTGCTGTGATCGTTCTTTTCGCAGCTATTTATAAACTCCACAGCACGCAAACTAAATGATGAACCAACTGTGGTACATTTTGAACTATCCACATTACTTTTATGTTTATGTACGAACCTGCAATTACATAACATATAAACATGAACATACATGTAGAAATATTGCAAGCTCATTACAATGTACGATTTGATGATCCGTTTGAGGTTCTGATCTTTTTTTTTTTAAGCAATCTCTTACACGGATAAGTTGTAGAAAATATCGTGCAGATACACAACAAAAATTAGTACCAACAATGCTGCAAAAAATATTAGTGGCATGATAAAAAAAAACACTTTTAATGCGAAGTGACACACACATCTAATACTGTTGTATCACCTCGGCCCGACCCTATCGCTTTTGCACCACGAGTGTCGTGGACGATAACAAGAGCGTCGAGATTGCTTCGTCAGCCGCGTTCCTCCCAGGGGCAACGTGGGCTCGCGTTCTGGGATTGCCAAGGCTACCCCGACTGGACTGAGCCAGATCCATTGCAGTGGGCTACATGGCACAACATTTTCACAATGGCAACCCCTCTGAAACTGGTTGTAAAGAACGACAGGGCCAATGTGGCATCAGACAGATTTTCAGTCACTGGCGACTTTTTCTTTACTAAACTTCGTGGTCGTGTTTTTTTTTTGACAAGAAATCATAATAACACACCAAGGAAAAATACAAAACTATATATCTATTCTGGAATGTTGCAACATAATTCAAGGATATTGTACTCTTACTGTTTATATGCTATCTGAGAACCTCAGCAACATTTATTCATATATGTCTAACAATTTGTCTAAAATAAATGTTAAAAAAGCATATTATTATTGATCACCAGAAACATTCCAGCTAAATCCCTCCATATTGATATATCCTTTGATAGTAATCCTTTGACTCCATTCAATACGATGAAAAGTTTGGGTATTACGGATCCAGAATTGTGTTCAGATATTCAAATGAGCACTTTTATAAAAGCCCCATTTTATTGTTTTAAAAACATTGCCACATTGGATACAATCAATCTGATAAAGATGCTGAGATGTTGGTTTATACTTTTATTCGTTTTCAATTAGATGACTGTGATGTTGAGTTTGCTGGCCTTTCCCACTGTTAAATATATCAGCTCCAATTGCTTCAACATACCGCAGTCACAGTGCTTCCTCGCACATTACTCTGGTTATTATATCACAATCCTGGCCTTATGTAGAATTAGTAAATTACTCATAAGGCCCTTCATGGTCTTGGGTATTCATATTTACAGAATCTCTTGCCATCAGTGAAAACTGGAAATTTCATATTAGAAGTTGTGATCGAGTATATTTCGTTGTTGTGCTCCCCTGTTTCTGGAACATGGCAATGGGTATTCCAACACGCATCAGGGATGCTGGGAAATTAAATCTCTTTCATGAAAAAAAAATCAAGGGTAAAATCGTAGAGTTTGTTTAAGCTTTTTGGAAGTTGTATTGATTGGACAGTGGACGTTTTAAGTGCCCTCAGTTGCGCCGTATGAGAAAAACCGTCGATTGCTCACCAGCACACGGCGCGGTCGACTGAAAGCAGTCCTTGGTACATTTGTCCACATGACGACTTTATTAATTGGCTGTGCCGCGTGAAGGATAGTTTGACACATTTTAGTTACGCAATGCGACCCAGAATTAAATATGAATTCATATCACTGCTTTTAGATCTGCCTGTCTATATTTGATTTCAAAGGTATTAAATCATCACTATGTACGCTTGCAAATGTTTAAACAAAATAACATCAACAAAGTTACTTGAGCCAAAAAAAACCTCTCACACTAAATACTGTATATGCATTGAATGTCCAAGACAACCTATATTTACAACATAAAAGCAACGAAGTGCAGTCGTTGCACTGTGCATTTTAAAGTGGACTCGAATGAGCATTGGGAAATATTCATCTGCAGTGGCAATCTCTATCCAGTGGTGTAAATTCCACATTCCTATGGTGCAGATCAGTATCTGCTTAGGAGAACCAACCGCTGACTTCGTACTATGTGGTAAGCTTCACCCATGCAGCACTCATTATTTACCAACCCAGAGAGAGAATGTGGACTGAGTTGACATTGGCGGGGTTATTAAAGATTCGATCTCATGAATGAAATCCCTGCTTTTGAACCAAATGAGCTGTACTCCACCTCTCATTGCAGGGCAGGACTCCTGTCTACACACATATTGCATGTGATTATGTGCACCCCATGCTCTAATAAATGCAAGACAGGAAGTCGCTGATTGTTTTGTACGCCCGCAGTTTCTTCAGGGGACAAGGTACACAGTCGGCTCTGTAAATCCTCGTTTAACAATCATCGCAGAATATGCAGGGAGCTCCACTCAATATTGGCTCACTGCAATTTCATTTAACTCCCTCGGATATCTCTGATCAAAAGGGCCGAGGTTTGCCAGCAAATATAATTGCAATAACAGCGGTGAACGAGCAGTGATTCCAATGGACGCATTTATCCTCCTGTGCATTATAAGCCCCTAAAAAGGGAACGGGAAAGAGACTATTCCCACCCAGAGCGAAGCACTGCTGGATGAGACGTGACGGACCTGATGGTGACAGCAGACTGCCCCATTCTGTTTTTTAAGCAGCCAGTGTCTGTGGGGCAGATTGTGCTAAACGAAGCGAAGGCAAAAAAAAATCATCTCCGCACTGGGATAACAAAGCCGAAATATCCCAAATGTATTCAGGCCTGTTCGCGAGCGCCGATTGAAGCCGGCATGGTTGTGGCGCACCAGGACTTGACCACTCCGCCATTTTGTTTCTGCTGTGTAAACACTGCAGCAAGTGCCATTTTGTTTGTGTTGTTGTTGTTGTTGCTTTTAGAATGAATAAGCTCAGGACACACAACAACAATAACCGCCATTCACCACGTGGTGGTGACGTCACCGCGATGCTTGTGCCAGG
Source organism: Entosphenus tridentatus (assembly GCA_014621495.2). Lineage (NCBI taxonomy): Eukaryota > Metazoa > Chordata > Hyperoartia > Petromyzontiformes > Petromyzontidae > Entosphenus > Entosphenus tridentatus. The sequence goes on along the minus strand of CM025660.2, from coordinate 2,180,979 downwards.
CTATGTGCATGTTGAGGCCATGTGAAGTGGCGATCGCTCACTGGCAGGAGGTCACGGGGCAGACCCAGGTGCCACGGGTCGACTGACTGAGATGACTGGCTGATGCACCACCTGTGCTCCCTACTGTGCCAACTTGCTGTGCTTTAGCCGCCCGGCACTCCGCTCATTGTTGTGAGTGTCGCTCCTTCACCCTCCATTGTTGTTGGAGGGCGACTGCCTCCAATTGCCCAGTAGCGTCTTTGACGAGCCTCCTCCACAGAGGCCAATCTTGACACCACTGGTTCCAGTCATCGGCAAGTCCACTCCAGATCCTCCTGTGCCACATCACTCCATTTTTGCTCGAGCTCGTTCCGCGCCTATTAAGCCCCCTCGATCCGGCCGAATAAAAGCAGTTTAGGCATGCGTTGGCTGGGTCATGTAGCCCGCATAGCCTTGCCTTCCGGACGATCTCACCGATAGGACTTTGTCTAGATCTTTCAAAGATTTATGAGCTCACACAATCCAGCCTGGTTAAACCCAGGATGGATCATAGGCAGGCCAGCCTAAATGTTTCTAACCAGCGAAGATGTTCCATTAGATAATCTATCGAAATATATGTTCTGTTTACATGCCAACCCTTACTAGTTGGCTGTGTCGGGTGGTGGCGGGTTTTAACGACACATTTATATATTTACGCGATCTAAACCAAAAACCTATATTATGGATGATATTGTTAGCGAAATCCTACGTGTTAAAAAGATGACTTTATCCCGAGGGACGCACGATGATGTTACACACACACACATAGACGTTCTAAGTTGCCGTTTAAGATGAGGCTAGACCAAGAAGTGAAGCTGGGTCCCTGAGGAATTGATTGTGGTGCTTTAAAACACCTTTCCACTTGCCAAGAAAGTCAGAATCTCTGGAGCATTACCTAATTTCTTTTGAAATGGGCATATAATTATCCCAGCGAGCAGCCCAGCGACGTCCCTCCTCTGTCTTGTATTAAAATTCCCCGTGGTTTATACCATTCAGTTCGACTGTGGCCCCACTGTATCCTTTCCTTAGTCAGCCCCCTCACCTCCCAAAAATACCAATTTAGTTCACGCTGATTGCGACATTGCGAAAATAACAAAATAAAAACGTTCCCCCTCCCGTTTGTTAAATTTCGCATTTGGCGCTTAATCGCACCTCCTGGTGCTCTGTGTGCGCAGCAGACTTCGTGCAAAAAATATATACACATAAGGCAGGGAGGCAAGGCGTTATACCATACACCGTTGACATTATATATTAAAACACAGTATGGGGAAAAAACATATTGACAGTATCGAAACGGTACAAGTATGTGGCACAAGACTTTGATATATTGAGCCTGAGAGAGATATTCCATCGATGTTACCAAAAATAACACCATTTAGTCGAACAGCTGCTGCTAAATGTAAGGCACCCGACATCATTATGATGTTAATTCGTTTAAATGGCTTGGTTTGAACATCCTTTCCTCAAGCTCCATGCGCACAAACAGACATTTGTCAATCGCCTGCTGGATGAGGGCATCACCATGCTATTGGAGTCGTGGTGGGGGGGGGGGGGGTTATTTGACCATATTTCACCACTCTGGTCAGTGCAGTTGGGTGAAAGCAGGAAGCATATATGTGGGAGTAACAGGGCAGTACAACAATCGATTTTGGTACACTGCCCTCTGCTGCCTGCAAACATAGTCCTGAAATAAAAACTTTAACACCTCGCCAGTCAACGTGCAATCCAGGTTCAAATATGCTTAGCTTCCGATATCTGACAAGATTAGACACATTCCGTGTGATTTAGTCAGAGGCTAACCTCTATACACATGCGGCATATAACTCGAAAATTATGGAATGGTTCCGCACCAGTGTAGACATGAATAATTTGATGTGACCTTCATTCTTGCATCGAGACCTCAGCCTGAATATCACTTATTGAATCTGTCCAGAGAGCTTAAATATGCAAATGGTGTAATGTAGGGCAGATTACGGTAAGGCGTATTTGTCAACACAGACAAGGACTGGGTTGGTGGCCACGTGCACGACGGGGAAGCAGGGACGTTGTTGGTTAAGTGGCCATTTGTAAATAGAGTACAGTGCTGAACTATGTCGGCAGATTTGTATGAAAATTGTAACCATACATTTGCCTTTCAAAAATAAATCATCATATATGAACCGAACCATATTCTTGCTGTGATTATTTTTTTGTAATTTAGTAGTTTCATTTCAAAAGCTAAATGATCTCTTCATGCAAAATGCCCCATATGTTCTACTTTATGAGCACGTGACTAATCATGGAACGATTTGTGGTTTACAGTCGATAATTATTTTCCTCAAAACGTGTGCACTGAATTGTGCATGAAAAAAAATCGATAACTTTCCATTCATACAAATACCACGCCAATTGTTTCCTTTAGACGGAAATAACCAATGAGAAAAATGCAATGCGATTTTGGTTACCATTTTACTGTCTTCGAATACGTTATATAACTCATGACGTGAGCATCGTTCCATGCACACACACCCAGTAAACTAAGGACGTATTGAATGTCAATGTGTGTACAACGCAAGACACTGGACATAAACAGGTGGCCATATTTATTGTATAGGGACAGTCGATCATAGGCAGGAGAAGAACACGAAGGCCTTGTGCTCGGACTTGAACGTGGGCAGGGGGTCGACAGCACGGATGTCTGGGGAAGTAAAGTTATAGAATATGATGGTGGGCAGCAGAAAAATGTACTGATCTTTCGCTAAGCAAATGATGACTTGGGGTTTTTGACAAAGAGCTTTAGTTGTTGGAGCAGAAAGTCCATGGAGGGGGACAGAGTAAGACGAGAGGTATGTAAGGTGTGCGGCAATCAAGGATCTTGAAGATTTCGATTTAAAGCTTTCGTGACTGCAGGGATTCATCTTCTTGGTTCTTTAGGTAAAGTCACGTAGAAGGGAAGTAATAAAATAATAAAAAATAAACATAATAAAATGTTATGTTATATTTTTATTATTTTATTACTTCCCTTCTACGTGACTTTACCGAAAGAACCAAGAAAATGATCTTGAAGATGGTGAGTGCAATTTTGAAATTGATCTGGGATTGGATTGGAAGCATACATTAATATTGGAGTATCGGGCTGATGTGGTCATGTTAAAGGGTGCAGGTGAGAATTCTGGAGTTTGGAGATAAAGGATTTGGGCAGGCTATAGAGAAAGGAGCCTCAATAGTTAAAGTGGGATGTGATGAAGGCTTGGTTGTATTTTTATCACTAGACAAATAATCCGTTTTGAAATCTCTCAGAGCAGTGAAACTTTATGTGTTCCATCATGGCTGCATGAAAGATTTTCATGGATCTTCTAGAAAACCATATATATGACCTTTTTATATTTTACACAATAAGAGGCAGACTTTCTTACACACTTTGCGATGGGATTGGTGTTTGTCACATGACAGGTAAACCAACAATTGCAAATCTCATAGATGGATTTCAACAAAATTAAGTAAATACCAGACTATAATATATGTTGCTTGTGCAGTCAGTTGACCAAATCGAGGCCACCCACTCGCTATGCTTGAGAACACGGTTCTATCCGTGGGTGACTGAAATCCATATTCAAACCCAGAACCTCAAAGCTTTGACCTCTGACATATCAGCACCTCGCCACCTTTACAACCTTTCAAGCATATTTTTTATTCGAATTTGAATGCCAAATTGTGACATTTCATTGAATCATTACATATGCCGCAGGAATACACGATTCAATATGACAGGAATTCACAAGCTATTTGCACCAGCTAATTTTTAGCCTTCGATATGGAATGTATCATCATTGTGGAGGCTCTCACATCAAAAATCGCCATTATATTAACCACTTACGTTTTTAATGCACAAATTGTTACTGATATTCCTGGAACATTTGCCAATTTAACCAGCCCTGCCACAATAAAACGGATTTGTCTTACCATTGTCCACTAATGAGAAACCTTACAGAGAAAAGAAAGTGCCTAGCTTGACCTAGCAAGGCCTAACGTGCATTTAGCCTAATATTAAAACCATCTTATTAATGTCTTTAACGTTTCCGTGATCCTCATAATTTTTTTATGATTTGTAAATGAGCAATATTTTTATGTAGTTAACACATGCTTGTGAGAGTGGCTTTACAAGTCACAACATCGCTGGCAACTCTAGTTAAAGATCACAACGTAATGGAATATAATTCTACGTGGTTTTACCAAAAGAACCAAGAATATCTAAATTAATATTTAGCAAATGCACCACTTTGAAAACAAAATGAAGCCAGGAGCTTCTTACAGTGTTTCATTCTTAAGCTTTGGAAATAACTGCATCTTATATTATCTGTAAACCCTAAAAATATAATGACACAGTAGTCATCAATGAGCTGTTTTGTGATGATTATTTTTTTATTTAAACTACCGTGCACTATTTACGCAAATTATTTCACCATAACCGTAAAATAGAAGAAACATTTAGATCTCGATATGTGTGCACGAAAAATCTAATAACATTGGCATTTAATGTTTGAAGCGTTTATAATGCATTTTAATAGGAGAAGCAGTCCTATAAAATAGTCCCTAGTGAAATATATGCGTCAGTGCAGTTGACATATGAGTGCACTTAAGTTGGTACATGCCCACCAGCAAGACTTTCACATCAGCGCGAAGTTAACCGTGACAGAACAGAGCAAATGTGTGAATTCATATGTCGTAGATCCAGTGACCATGAACTTAGTGTGTACAAAAATAAATATATCCCCAGGCTAAGGAAAGATTAATAAAAAGTTAAAAATGACGATAAATAGCATTGTTAATTTACAGGCATGGCGCCTTTGCACTTAGAAAAAGCACCCAACATTGCACTTGGGCATCTACATTAAAATTCAATGCATCTTTAATGCACTTTAACTTCAAAAGGTTCATGAGTCGCGGTTCAGTGCCCACGTTCCACTTGATTTGATTAAATCACGCAGCGCGTTTGCCACTGAGGAACCGCAGGCGCTGTAAGTGGCTGCGGACTGCATTTGGAGTGTGCAGGTACCACACGTCACGTAAGGGGCCGTCCATAAATGACGTCACGCGATTTTGGACGATTTTTGACCCCCCCCCCCTGTCACACGGCGTCACAAAAAGTCAGACCCCCCCTCAAATATGATGTCACATTTCTCAACCCCCTCTCTTCGGCCCATATTGTCACAAATGTCTGACCCCCCCACCCCTAGGTCCGTGACGTCATTTATGGACGGCCCCTAAAGATGTAGTGAAGCAAACGTAATCATAATACATGCCCTGCACTGCTCTTTCCTCTGCATGCCATTGTAATATATCTACTCACGGTAGCTCTATCCTTCCACGATCTTTACTTGTATTTGCCTTCCAGGGCACAAGGGAATATTTGCATTCTTTTTTTGAGGGGGGGGGGGATTGCTGTAGGTACTGTACAGTAATAGAAAAAAAATATGAGGCTAGAAATGACGTCCACGTGTGTTGTCCAGCTATAATCCAGCATTGCTTACAAAATATTTAGGATGCATGCAAAAACTCTGTGAGGGGAAAAAAACTCGTGCTTTTTGATTGAAGCGTGGGTTACAATTTGTGATTGTAGCATTTCGTATCGGAGATGCCTGTTTGGTACAATTTCTCAAAGAAGTATCGTGGCTAGATTTTAAATAGAGCCATGTTGCAGAAGATTGCTCTCTATTGTAGAAACCAATCTATTGTACTCGGACATGAGTCTGCTTGTGGAAACCCTCAAAAGTATTTCTTAATTTTTCCAAATTACAAGCCGGCAGAATTGAGAGAGTCATTTGGCTCCTGTTTCACAGCGTAGTTTATTTAGTTAGCGCCGGTGGAGCTTGAGATATATAAATGATATATTAATATGCATATAAATTGTGAAATGTAAATATCTTCAAATTAAAATCTGTTTTCATGGTTGGCAAGAACTTTGCAAATTTATATTTTGCACACAAATTCTCCATCTGTCTTAACCCTAACAAATTAGCGGGCATTTTATGAACGGCAAAGTGGATATTAACATATGAACGCTAGTTGGACTGCTTCATCATTGCCGTTTAAATTGGATCTATCAATCAGCCCTGGATTGTGGACTTTGACAGACTATTGACAGCTCAGGTCGTTAATTAAATAACAAACCCTCTTTTTCATCAATGCCTTTCTCTGCGAAATGCAGCAGCTAATTAAGATGTCAGCATTTTAATAATGACTAAAACAATGCTAGTAAAACCAAAATTACATGGCATGCTGTATATTGTATGCACAACATTTTATACGAGCTATTGTGTGAGGAGTGGTGGCCGAGTGGATAGTGCACTGTCCTATGAATCTGGCAACGTGAGTTAAATTCTCGTCCATGGGCTAACATCAGTGGCGAACGACATCTAAATTGGTCTTGGGAGCCCACTTACACCATCGGAATCTGACCATCATGGTGTGCAGTATAGTCAAAGAAACCCCTTCATGTCTGAAACAGCATGGAGAGGCTGTTATCCAGCTGTGGATTGACTAAGCTCTGTGTGCAGAATTCCCCTCGTTATTCACTTACTTGCTCTACCGCGATTTTGGCTCTCCGCGAATCGAATCTGAAACTCGATACAACTGCACCGAGAGAGAGAGACAGAGAGAGAAATAAAGAAAGTGATGTGATAAAGTTATGATGCGCATCATCATCATAATTTAAGGTAAGTTCATTTATAAACTATGATTTAATAATTATTTGTATTGTTTAATTTTTTACCTTCTACGTGACTTTACCGAAAGAACCAATAATATGAAGCCCTGCAGTCACGAAAGCTTTAAATAAAAATGGAATTTTTTCGTGTTATAATTTTCGTGTATTTAATAGCTCATTTACGTAGGAGGCCAATATAATTTTCCGAGAAATGTTCTATTCACGAGAATCTCGGGAACGTATCCCTGGAGAATAACGAGGACAGACTGCGTGTATTTTTTTCCTACAAATAATATACATGCAAGCCTGACGAAACACTGACTATTGAAACTTATCCAGAGCTTTTCTTGCGTTGAACGAATGCTGCAGAAATTCGGCATTCCCAGAAGGCCGTGTGACTATTGACATGTATATTTAAAATATATACTTTTTAAAACAATGCGGATGGATAGGTATGTGAAGGAGGCATATTGTCTGCTTATTTATTTTGTGATATACAATGTAGTTTACTAGGAGGAAACAATTACCCAAATAAGAAATAACCCAAACCATTATTGCCTACAATCTGATGGCTATAAATTTCACTTCCTCTTTTGCGACACCAAGTGTACTTACACTTCACCAAAATAAGTAAAATTTTCGCTCGAATAAATGTATTCCTCATTTTCTGCCCCACTGCTGCTTGTAGTTGTCACACTGTGCTGTGGGAAATTTCAAAACAACTCGAAATTAGATATTTAAAAAAACACGCAATACATCGTTAGACTAACTCCACATTTTCTGTTTGCTCACCCACGGGATAATGTTGAGAACTCAACCAAAGGAACAGCCCTCACATTTCACCCATCGCCGACTGCTGTGCGCTAGAATCTGCGGGACTCAAAGGATTTTTAAAAGCAAAATCTAACTCTTTTCTGTAAATGATGAAAAACGTATCAGAGAAAGAAAAGGGTGAGTGGAGTGCTGAAAACAAAGAAAGCAGTGAGAAATTGCCTCCACATTGGCCAGGGGAGACTCATACACATAAAGCCCCTGATTACTAACGATATGCATCAGCTATCTTATACGGATCATAAATACGGGCACTGAGAAAAGCTGAAGTAAAATAAACTGTTATTAATAGAGATATGTTAAGGAAATGTCTTTCGGGGTTACGAAGGACAAGATCAGTTACGATGATTTCCAATCATACGATTAGTTTTAATCCTCTTAAATAAGAGTGTACAAAGACTTGAAGAAAATACTCAAATTTCAATGGTCATGTGGCGCCGAATGCACCATCAAAGACTTGTCGCATGAGCATTGGCCACTACGGTAGAGGCAGAGCGAGGAGACGGGAGGCCGAGAGAAAGGCGGATCAAAGGCCCGAGTGAAAGAAGGCATTGGGAAGAAGAGAAACATCGCGGTCAGCACATATATAATGACACAAAGAATCGGAGGGTCATTACAGCAAGCCATGAAGCCAGCAGGCTTCATAGGTTGGAAAGGGATGATGATGATGATTACTAATAAGATTGAGACCAGTGCACGGTTGTCTCGTTCTCCTGTTGCTGTGTAAATATGGTGACAATTTGGACTCTTTTATAAGTGCGTCTCAAACAAAGCAGAATGGCAATGTCACGTGACATGCAAGACATGACGGGGGGGACCAATCATATGGCCACAATGGTGCCTTTTGCAGTCTATAAATCACACTTTGCTTGTTGTATTAATCTTATATGGGACCTGTGTTGCCGAATAGAGGTCACACACAAGGCGACTGTGAGATTGCGGAACAAACAGCTGTAATCGGGAATATTATATTTTATCCGAACAAAATAAACTTAGCATTTATTTATTTCATAATCTGACTCACAATATTAAATCTACGAGCCGTGAGCCTCTCCACGTGTATGCTCACACGAATTTCGTGAATGCATTTAAACTTGCAAAAAACACGTTTGCAAACTAATGCACAAGGACAAGGGGGGGGAGGCACACAACACATACACACAGCATATTAAAATGAGTTTCTGACAATGCATTTGGATGGCACAACTACATGGGATTTCCCTCCACGGAATGTTGTCTCCTCACCAGAGGTCGCAAACGGGTTTTGATTCCTTACCCGTACCCGGCCGCACCAGGGTCGCAAACGGGTACCCGTACCCGGCCGTACCCGTACCCTACCCGTACCCGGCCGGGTACGGGTAGGGTACGGGTATCGGGTACCTGATTGCGACCTCTGGGGTGAAGCCATGTTGCAGGCGCGGGTGGGTTGATTCTAGGAACTTGAATTGTGAGAA
>CM025660.2:2145034-2161459 GCA_014621495.2 Entosphenus tridentatus | reverse complement strand
TAAGTATTAATACTCGTAAGTATTAAAGTATTAATACTCTTAAGTATTAATACTCGCGGATTTTATATTCGTGCCGTTCCGCAGGCACATATCCCCCGCAAATATTAAGGGTCGACTGTACGGAGAGAGAAAAATCCACGGAATCAAATATTTACACGAAAAGGTAATTTTGAATTGCGCGGATTTAAAATAAAATGCATTGGCGCAGTGTGAGTGTGTTTAAGTGTTTATCATTATTATTATTATTGATGCTGGGGGCAACAGAAGACGTTGCATCATGGGATGGATTTATTTGAGATTTATTTTAAAGAAAACTTCACTTGGCAAAACTTGTGTCATCTGCCGATGTTTGTTAGAAGAAATATACACGTGTCTTTGGGAATTAGAATGAAAACGTGTTAAAGTATTCGAAGAAGCATGGAGAGAAGCACACTCGGAATTACAGAGAGTCGGTAAGAGGAGCACGTGCATCAGGGAATAAACACAAACCACAGATCTTGTATTTGACTTCACAAATGTAAGTGTACTTGAGCAGCAAACACGAGAAAGGGATGATAGCTGATGGACGAGCCTGGCGAACGAATGGCAGTCAAATGAGAGAACGTGACTGAGAGGGTGACCACTGCAGACATGGAGGGATAAGTCCATGTGCAGAAATGAGATGGATTATGGCACTGCACGACAATGACGGAAGGCGAGGGCGTGAGGAAGCCTTCATCCAGCAGTGGACAGACAATGTCTGATGATGATGACTAGCGAGACAAGGTATGCAGCGAACAACCCCCACAACTCATGTGGTTTGTGGGGGTTGTTTGGCCATGCTTTACCACGATGGTCAGTGCGGATTGGTGGAAGCAATGTGCACGAGTGTGAGAGCATAGACGTACAGCACAACGATGAGCATTGCAGCGTTGGCCTCTGCTGTCCACCACAACAGCCCATAACAATATTATTATGTACAACAACCTGTTGTGCATGGCAGTCGTCCAACCTATGCACTATCCATGCTAAAACCTGCTTTGCTTCCGAGCTCTGTCGAGACCGCGTGAATTCCCCGTACAGCACAAAAATAACGAGTTAAACGCACACTTATCCAACCCATAGAAGGGCGTCAATCCAGCGTGATATCATCACATCCGTCTTCTTAGGAGAAAAAAAAGATAAATAGACTCCCATCTCCTCTCGCGGCTAGGACGGTTTGGTCGAGCAGCGTTAATGAGCATCTGTTACGACTCTATCAGCCGGCCGAGATGTGTGGTGGGAAGTACGACCACTCGTAGCCACCTGCTTGTTGTCAAACAATGTCACGTGCTCGCAGTATGCTGTCCGCACAACACAAGTGACATCAAGCCCGAGTCATTCGTCCGCCATTTCTGGACAGCCTCGCGCGCAAGATTTTCCAACTCAAAGGATTTTCCAGGTGATATCTTTTATTAATAAGAATGCAACACGTGGGGGTGTGTTCTCCTCGCGGTGTGTCTTGCCGGTACGTGTTTGTTTCCTGGTCCACGTTTGAAATGTCTCTTAAGGTACTTACAATTATGCATCACTCTATCCTTCAGGGCGTGCAACATCACCTTCGTCATAATCCACGTTGCTAATCGACTCGTGACAGCAGGTCATAAACACATTGTCCTGCGGAGGGAGCTGGTAGGAACGTCGGGTTGCTCGGTCAATGGCCAGGGTCAACGGCGGCCACGTGGTGTATTCCGCAAATATGCCCGACTGTGAGGGCGGGCACAAGCCGGCGTGAGTAGGTTAAACGTTGAGTTTTATAAGGGCACCACGGGGTGACCAGCCCCTCCCCACCCAGCCCCACCCCTCCCACCCCCCACCCAGCCCCACCCTCCCCACCCAGCCCCTCTCCACCCTCCCCTCCCCACCCAGCCCCTCCCTCCCCACCCAGCCCTTTCCTGCACGACGGACGGACGGACACAATAATCCGCTGTGGACTGGTGGAACCAGTGGGTTCCTACCAGTATCACTGCTTGCAAACGCTCTTGTTCAGACAAATTGCAATGTTGCTTTTTGTTAACAAATGGTGATTGAATCTGGATTTGAAGCGTTCTTGACTGCATGAATCCACACTCTTTGGTTCTTTCGGTGAAGTCACGTGGGTAGGAAATTAATAGATCACGACGTTTCGATCGCAACCCAAGCGACCGTTATCAGGTGAGACAATCACAGCAGGGAAACTGCTGGTTGCACGAAAGCGCTTCGACCTGTAAATACTCGCTACCAATGGTGTGCGTGACCAAGAGTAAACCCCAGATCATTAAGATGAAGCACAGTGCGATTAATATAAATGGTTTTATTAGCCTTACACTTGTTTATCTAGAATAGCCTCATTGAAGCTCAAGACGCGTTTTTTTTATTTAGGTCCTTCCAGGTTTTTGTTTTAAGTTTTCAGGGCGATGTTGCTGCGTGTAATCCCAAATGAGTAATATGCAGGTCACTTTTCAGCAAAGGGGATGTTTGGCTAGTCCCGGTTAGATTGTATGATTTTGTTTGTTGTACTATGGGAGGAAACCAGAAAACCTGGTGGAAACCGATGCAGTACAGGGGAAGAAAATGTAAACCCCATACAGAAAGATTGCCCAAATTTGGAAATTAGCCCACGCACTTCTTGAGGTGCACGCGTTGACATGAGGCCAACCAGCTGCCAAAATAGAATGATGCATATTGCTCATCACATGCAGCAGCAGCAGCAGCCTCCTAAAGCCACACAACATGTCAAATAAAGCCACATCTAAGTGAAACCATCCGCGCTCACCTACCAGACCGGACCACGTGTGACGAAATATAAATGAAAAACGGTACACGCACCTTCTACACATATTACGCACAAAAACATTCGCAACACGCCGCCTGGATGCGCAGCGAGGCGTGCGTGAGGGCAATTGCGCGTGTTTCCGTGGTGCGCGCGCCGAGACGGATCTGATACGAATTCAGTGCTGAGTGGCGAGGCCTTTCAAAGCTCAGGTGGTGCACTCCTTGATGATGTCAGACACGGCAGTCACGAGTCGTCTCGCTAATGCCGAGGGGACTTCTCGGAACCCAGAGTGGGGAAATGCTTGTGAGGCTCGAGCAGTTTGGCAAGATCGATGTAAAAGCTTGCAACCTTATTTTAAAATAGAGCCCCATTTCCCTTGCACTCTGAATAAGGATACCTGGTTCTCGATATGGTTGGCTAACATAATTGTCCGTGATTGAAAATGCAATGTATTTAATATTAAGAATATAATTCTTGTAACATGTGAATCTGCAAATAATGAAATGTTCATGCAATTGTTTGCTTATTTGCTCGTGTGCATGTGCTGGTATTTTTATGCATGCTAGCTGAATGTTTTGCTGAAAAAAAAAACAAATTAGTTTTTTTTAATATAAATGAGTTAATAACAGAATTTAAATTGCAATGTGCGTACGATGGGAAGAACAACAAACGTAATTGGATTTAACCTCAGCATAGAACGTGGTACATCCAATTAGGTACACTGCATGCCCATTTGCAACAAACGCTATCTGCAGGGAGTTCACGTCTATCAATACGTCTCTCGCTATGTGCAAAGCTCTAGAAGTCCTTGTGTTTTCTCTTTCAGTAACTTTTCATGCAAATATATTTATCTTCTTCTTGGTTTTTTCGGTAAAGTCACGTAGAAGGGAAGTAATAAAATAATAAAAATAATAAAACATAATAAAATAATATAATAATATAATAAAATAATATTATATAATATATTTATCTTGATTTGAAGCATTTTCTTGCTGTGGTTGTCCCACCTGATGAATATCGCTTGTGTTGCGATTGAAACGTCGTGATTTGTTTTATTTGATTTTATTCCGACCTACGTGACTTTACCAAAAGAAGCAAAGAGTAAATATATTTATGTCTGCGTATATGTCTACGTACGTACGCGGGCACTGTTGGAACAGCGGCAAGCGCACAATGCTACGAACCGAGAAGAAATTGATTCCCACAGCCACGGTCAACATCATCGGCAAGTGGTAACAACGTTTCTCCTGGGCCTCTCCTCGGTCAACTGAGCGTTACATTTATACCATGTCCAGTGTGTAACCATCAGCACTGGGGAGACAAAGGCGGGCTGGAATGGTGCTGGCCTCAGCAACCCCTCACACACTTTGGAAGCCGTGATTTGTGTCCGCTAACAGCACTTGCTCTGAAAGTCCGTGAAATACTACACGGATGATTTGATTCCGGAGATATACATCTCAGCTCAACGTCCCACGGTGGTAGAATCAGTTGCGCAGCTGAAGAGGAGGTCTGGAGTCAATATACCTTTGCAATGTTTTTTTTGTTTGTTGCTGGCGTGAAATCGCATTGCTGCATCGTGCTCGGTGGCTTTGAATGCACAAAAGCAATTACTTATGGTAGCGCCAATCAGGTTTCTGCGCATAGCTCCTGTTTATAAACTCATACAGACGTGGCACAGCAGGAGGCTGCATCTAACCCCGCTTGGCAATCCAGATGTCTGCTCATAATCCACTCTCGCAGCTTCGTAAAAATGTGGCATTGTACTTTTACATTCATCGGCGTGTTAAATCGAGGCAAGTGGGTGGGCAGGTTGGGTGGAATGTAAAAATTTAAACGTACTTTTAATTAAATTTCATATATGATTGCAGTAAGTGGTTTCTATTTGCCTCCATTGTGTAATTACAGGAACATTAAATTGAATACGATTGTATTGAAGGATTCCATTATATATTTATGGCTTTAATAGCATTATTATTATTTAAATTCGCTGGAGTAGTAAGCTCACCCCCATCTGACTGTTCCGTTTCTAAAACCCGCATATGTTTACATATCTGTATGTTACTGGGGAGACTGCGGTTGTTTTACATTTGTTCCATATACCAGCAGCCTCCAGTCTCCCACAGTTGACAACTGCAAACAAACGCACAGACAATGACAATTTCCTTAAATTAAATAAAAGTGGGTGATGTTTTCGTTGTTAAAATAATAACCACTTGAAGTAGATGTTTTATTAGTTAAACTTGGACAAACTGTGATCGATATATATATTTATGCATAGTTTCCACTATTTATAGGTCTGTAACCTGCTTAATGCTTGATCTGATGTGAATGTCGGATGAACCAAAAATGTGCTCCTGGATTTGAACCCAGGACCTCAAAGTTATTTTTATACGAATTATTTCGTATGGCCAATGGAGAGCAACTATGAGAGATTCAGTTAAGTTAATTAGCCATTCAATTGCATCGATCTAGCATTCGCTCAACCGCCCACCCACCCACCCACTCACTCGTCCATCCACCCACTCACTCACTAATCCAGATTTCTAAATGGATTATTTAAATCATGACATGACGATAATAAGATAATTTACATAAATAGAAAAAAAACATTTTAAATATAATGTCTAGAAGTAAACCGCAATACAGAATCTGTAATCCCACGAATTAATTAAATTTCCTGAGTGGGGGAAGGGGGTGATCAATTCCACCCATATTACATATGCACAGCATCTTCAAGAAGCACTCTAACATTTCTAAAGCATCCCATTGCCAATTCAGACAGCTTGACTGACAGCGGTCTTGAATGTGCATGGACCCATGAGCAACTAATGGTTTCAGCTACCACTCATTAGTATGCGCAAGAGCTTTTACATCCACAGACGCATTGTCCAAATTGAAGTGATTGACTGAGGTGGCAGGATAGCTCAAGGGGTCAAAACACGGAGCCAGCCTCACTGAGAGCCTGGATTTTAGTCGGGGTCAGCCACCTATGATAAACGGGGTTCTGAAGTGCAGGGAGTTGATCGTCTCAGTCCAGTCACCAATGGTTGCCTGAAAATATCATCATGTTAAATGTGATTCTGTTTCGCCGAATGTTTTAAATTTTCTAGCTTCAGAATTAAAGATATTGGATTCACTGCCATGTGATCATCATCTCTTTATCAGGGCACATAGGGAAAGTGAGAAGTCGATAGTGCGGAAAAGAGGTAACTTCAATGGATCTCAGACGTAGTTATTTGATATCTTCTTCCATGCACCATTCTCTCACACAGGGTGAAAGTCCTAACGGGCATTCTTCAACTCCTGACATGACACTGATAGTCAAATCTGTAATCGATGGGAAACCTCCATCAAAACAGGATAATAGTGCAGGATTGAAAACCCTAAGTTTCCAACAACACAAACAACTTTAAAAAGCACTCCGTGAATTATGCAAACCATCAGCAGTTCCTGAAGAAATACATCGTGTTACTCTTTTCTTAACTCACCATGAAAATCATTTTGAGCAAATGTGACCAGCTGTCAGCAGCAGCAGTGGTATGAGACTGTTGTCTGTCACCGTTCCACCGCTACCTCAGTCGGTCACATTTACTCACATTTTAATTTGATGGCCACCCAAGACAAAATTACCACAATGCACTTCTTCGGGAACTGCTGATGTTTTTTCTTTTGCAATACCGCAGAGGCTGTTGTGATTTTTTTTTGCTCGTGACAGTAATAGCACAAGTGGAATAAACTTGAGAGAAAAAAGACAAGGTTTTATTTTCAACAACTCATCCACCAAATCATATAAAATTAAATATAACGATTTACGTTTGCAGTTCCACATGTTTTTTTAGATACCTTTACACCGTGCAACACATCACCGCGTTCGTTTTATTTTGTTTAACAAGAGTGCACCTATTTTTTGCTGCTGCCTATTCCCCGCGGATGCCCAATTATGCTTTCTCTTGCAACCCAATGCAGGCCTTCAGGCATTAAGCAGATGGGTTTTATTGGCAGTGTAATGCTTGTGCACTCTTCCCGAAAGCCGTGCTGAAATGGAACAAATTGCTACGCTGACCTGCTCCCAAAGCGCACCCCCCCCCAACGCCACTGGTAATACGACTTGTTTTGGTTTTAGTTGCACTAACACATTCAAAGCAGGCAGATTGATCAATACAATTGTCTTTATTTGTCGCAAGTCTAATTACAAGGAAGCCCTGTGTGGATATAACCTACCATTTTAAATGTTACAATTTCATCATCACGACAATCAGCCAACTTCTATCCACTGCTGGATGAAGGCCTCCCCGCACCTTCACCATCCCACATGGTTCCGTGTTGCCACAATCCATCTTGTTCCTGCACAAAAGCGAATCTCATCACTCGATCTATCCTGCTGTCACTCCTTTGGGGTCTGTTCTCTGCTTTGTTTGGCATTCCATTGCCAGTCTCGTCCACTGACAATCATCTCTTTTAGCATCGTGTCTTGTCCAAGCCCACCCTACTCTCCTGAATAGTCAATGCATTTCTTATTTGTGTTCGTTCCGCCAACCATGCGCTTAAACTTCCTGCCTCTCTCTCTCTCTCATTCTATTCTAAGCATGCTTCTTTTACACGCTTTTCAGATTGTTCAATTTTCTATTTCCATGTCCATAGTTTTGATCCATACGTCGTAGCGTGTGATATGCAGTGATTGAAAACTTTCTTCTTCGAGCATTCGTTTTACAAAAGCACCTCCCGCCCCCACACCTCCTCCATCCTGTGTTTAAAAATGATCCAGTCTTGAGTCGACAAGGTGGCTCAGAGGTCAGAGGTCAGAGCACAGAGCGAGCACCAAAGATCTCCCGTGTAGCCTGAACAGACTATAGGGGCAAGTGTTGTGAGCGAGCACCTAAGAACAGTACACAAGGGGGTGGGTGGCCAGCACGACGCTCAGCCGCCTTTGTCTCCCCAGTGGCGATGTTTACATACCGAAACCAGATACTCATTTGAGGCTGAGTCGACCTAGGGGAAGCTCCCGGGACAGGTTCAGATAATCGTCACTGGTGTTGGCCGTGAGCGGGAATCGAACCCGGGTCGACGGGTTCGTAGCGCAGCATAGCGCTAACCGCTGCACCACCGCTCCCCACAGACATTCTCTCTCTCACACACACACCGGATGGATGCGCTGCTAGCAGAAGATTTCTGATTGGATTCTTCGTCAGATGGCATAACACCAGAATCACAATTTGGAGACAATAGACTAAATGTATATCTTTTTTTCAATCAATACCCTTGATCAAGTTTGGATATCTCTCCGTCCAAATTGCTAAACCCTGTTTTCTATTTTTATGCCATTCTGTTCTTCAATTTATGACTGGAAATAGCTGAAAGTTTAAGTATTTTCTTCGAGACGTCATGGCTTCTAGCTTGTTATGCACACACCTTAGAAGAGCTGAATAATTTTAAAATAAACGCTGAAGTACATTCCGTCAAATGTGTATCTGATCAAAAGGAATCTATGCCTGTCTCGACGGCATACAGAGTGTGAGCTGAATTATTAGTGATCTCAAGGTGCCCTGGATGTCGAGGTGGCTAGACTAATGCCTGATGTAAATATTTTCTCTCGAGACGGTTTTACTGCACCCTGAGGGAATCGCTCTATTGGAGAAAGAGAAATCTGCAGGTGGTGACAGTGATGGTGAACAAAAAAAAACAGTAACCTACCTCAAATATTTCTACATTCTGCATTGGGCCAATTTGTATCTTTGTAGCCGCTGTGATTAAACACAACATGAAAATTAATTCTGGATTTTATTTATTCTATATTTAAAAGTACCTTCTCGTTGTCTCTATTTGCTGCATATTAAATTAATTGCTAATTTTACTCATGAGGAGAACCAAGAAAGAAACGGAAAATATTCTTATTGCTCGCAACATTGAGACATGCCCTCTTTCAAAAAGCATCCCTGCATGTCTCCGTGTGCTTGTTTCATTATCAAAGACGTTGCTCCGACGTCTGGCCTGAAATTGTCTCATCACCATGCATTTCTTTTCTTGGCACAAAACAAATATATAAACCCCCTCGGAGCTGCGAAAGCACACTGGGGCTTTTTGTGTATGGAGCAAGGCTGTGATGAATGTGTTAGCTTCATTCTCTGCAGTAGGAGAAAGTGCAGCATACGGACATCAATCATACTTGTTTTCCCAAATACAATCTTCAACGTGATTATAATTCTGAATTACAATCGTGGGTATTTTTTGTACCCTCCTTTGTCAATTCACTTGTTGGATGAAAGTCTTCCCCATGCCGTGTCAAATCATGGGGGGGAGGGGGGTGGTTTAAGCATCGTAGGTTGATGAACAAGCCACCCGCAACTGGCTATCACTCGCCGCTGATATTACCACTGGATAGAAATCAAACTCAACTCGACGGATTCATTGACGAGTGTACTAACTACTGTGCCACCACGTATTATGCAAGTGTATACATTTATTTAAACCGCAAACGGGGCCCTTAGTAAGGCCCCCCCAAGCCCACCGCAGACCCGAGGAGACGAGGGCCTGTAAGTTCCCGAATCTTCTAGAATCATAAAATGGGCATATAGCAGTTGATATGATTTAACTTGACGTGGTTACTTCACAAAACATAAACATATCTTATTGAGTCTTCAATCGTTAGGAGAGACTCCTTAGGGTACTGTGCATGTTGAAAAAGAGTGTGTGAGCCGAGCAAGTAAAACAAATACTAAGATAAATATAGCACTTTGCGTTTTTAAATTATTCACATTTAGCTGAACCACTGGAGATGGTTATAAAAAGGAAATACTTCATCGACACGGGCACGTTGACCAATCCAAATTTGAGGAGCCCTGGTCCACGGGTTTGGCAGCGGCATGACGATCAAGGCAGCTGGGCCACGATCATGTGGCTGTAGGGCAGAAGAAGAACTGACCCCAGGTCTGCGGCATAACCCACGTGCGAGGCATTCACAACAAGTAGCGAGCGCGGTCAGGTAAGGGGTCAGCATTTCCACAGTCGATCGCGCAGTCGTTTGAACCGGTAGAGTCAACTGGTGATCAACTTCCCTACTGCACGGTGGATGATGGGCAGAGTCTGCTGGTGAACCCCACCGCAGTATGGGCGACGTTCGAATGAGAGAGAATTGGTTTTGTCGATCCAAGCCAAGAGAAGTTCCCAGTATGGTTTACCATTCTCCGGTAAAGAGGGGGGCGGGAGGGGGAGCATTGCCTGACCAGACCGCTCGGCTTGTGCGGTACATTAGGAACGTCCTTCATTTCGAGTGTGCAACACTTGCTCAGCTGTTGCTGCGATTGTTGTTGCTGCTGCTGCTGTTGTTGTTGCTATTTTTGTGGATGATGCTGCGGCTGCTGCTGCTGATGTTGTTGTTATTTGATTGCTGATGCTCATGCTGCTGCTGTTGTTGCTAGCGTTGTTGCTGATGCTACTGTTGTTGTTGCTAGTGTTGTTGATGATGCTGCTGTTGTTGTTGCTATTGTCGTTATCACTGTTGTTGCTGTGCACATTGACACGTTCTGCTTACGTGACAAACTTTACTAATTGGCTGTGTCAGGTGCTGGCCGGTTTCACGACACATTCATATTTATGCGATCTAACGCAACAAAAACTTTATGGATCCCATTATATGGATTACAACTGATCTGTTATCTGCAGTAAACCCGCGCATAAGCGGTGTCGTTGCACTGATAAGTCACCTTTTAAGACGCAGGTAAGAGAATTCATCCAGAAGCAGCAGCAAATGTATCCTGTTGTCTGCGTTTATCTGTGTTTATATCTGCACTAATGAAAGGAGTCATTTGTGAATGAATGCAGTTCGCGCAATCCACCGCTGATGTTACACAAAATCACCTCCGATAAAAAGTTCCCATATTTATGATCCATGTCATAGCAAGTCATGTGCACCGGTTGAAAATATTTCATTGGTATGTTGGTGGTGTTAGATTTGGATATTTTTTTTATCACAAAGGAAAATGTTATCGGATCAAAGGAGGACGAAAAGAAGCATGGTGGGCGTGTACGCTGGTAATTTACACCAAGAGACGGAAAAAGAAGCATTGATTTCAGAACTACGTACGGTGCGAAAAAAGTTCAACAGACAACGTATGCTAGGGCCATCATATTGGCTGCCAAGTGAGTGGAACTTGGATAGGTACACGTCGCTCGAAGGGATAACGTCTGGGGGGTCATCGCGACAACGTGGCAGTCAACGGAGCACGGATAAAAGGATGCCTGCCACGAATTTGTAGAGATGAAATCAACGCGTGCGCAGGGACGAGATCGATCATTGCATCGCGGTGCCATGACAGAATAGCAAAGGTTTGGGAGGCCTTCATCCATCAGTGGATAGACCATGGCTGCTGATCATTCAGAGTTTTAATCTGTTTATATAATCAATGGTGTAATTAGTCAACTTATTCTAAATAACTGTCGGCTTGGGGCTGGGTTAGATGCTTTGCTGCCATTCAGGAAGGGGTCGACTGCGCACAGACTTGCTTTTTCAATTGGGGAAAAAAACACCTCAATTACAAAAGCGAAGTGGGAAAAAAAGCAATTCTTGCAACGCCTCCTGCCATCTAAGTCATTTTATTATGGCCAGATTTTAAACTACGTCAAGCACCTCGCGTGAAGGCGCAGTATCAGTGTAAAATTAGATTACATAACATTCCCTTTCCTGTGGCCAAACACTCGCTTAATTACTCGTCTGTTTTGTTTTGGGGTGTGCGGTGGGGGTGTCAATTTGCATATGCAAATGCGTGCGGTACTTGCGTTTATCAAGGCCGTAGCCATGGAGTCAACATTGGGGGTCCTCCCCCCCCCCCAGAAAAAATAATCTAAATTTGAAAACGAATTTTCTGCCATTTCCTACTTAAAATATTTTCAAATTCACTAACACATGGGATTGACTTTTTATTTATTTTTAACAATAATGTCTAATAGTGTATTGTATTACATTGCTCTGTTTTTTTCTGTTTTACCTTTTCTTGTTTCATTGTATGTAATGGCAGAGACTAGGGATTTATAAAGTACACCCATAACCACAATCATATAAACAGAAATCTATTTTATAGCAATATATTGGGGAGGACATTTTGAGCATATTTGAATATTGTGGGGGGGGTTGCCCCCCCCCCCACTATATATTATAATTACGGCTTTGGCGTTTATGCACAATGCAGTAACTGAGGCCTCCACCAATGGTTCTCAGGGAGAGAGAGAGACCGTGAAATACTAAACTATTAACTTACTCATAATAAACGTTTTTTGGGTTAAATCACGATCTAACCTAAAAAAAACTCTATTGCAGATAATATTGGTCGCGAAAGACGACGTGTTAAACTATTAACTTACATTTTATTTTTACCAAGTAAGGCCCACTGAGCTATATATATAGCTATTTTTTCAGAAGCGACCCGGCTATCACAAATGATAGCTCAACAAAGTGGCTTTTCCTCATTTTGGAAATTCATAGCAGCCAAATACTCTAAATGCACGTTTTCTAAATATGAAGGGAAACCCCGTAGGACTCGCAGAATCATCCACGCAACAGCTGGAAGAACATGCGAACTCCAACTATACAGCAGGCGTCTTGGGTCGAGATCGAACCCACGACCTCCTGTATACCAGGCAAGGTAGTTAACATTCCCTAGCCACCGTAGCGCGATTGTCATGTGGACGGCACTTGACAGTGCCTTCCCACGCGATAATCGCAATGAAATGCAACCTGGCTCTTCTGCCTTGCGCAGTCGTTCGTTTAATTAATCTCCGCTCAGCACCGCCGTGCGCAATTAACAGTGTAACTTTGTAATTGCACAAAGTACCTTTATGACCGCCCCTAACGAACATCTGTGGGGAAAAAAATAACTTTACGGCTCATCGGATTCCTCCAGATTTGTTTTATTTATTCTGCTCCTGAATTCGTTTTGATGGGAAATGTCAACGGACCGCCGCTATCAGCCGTGCCGCAGGAGGGCGGCTGATGGGAGGTGGGGGGGGAGTTGAACAATGAAATGCGCGTGACGCAATCCGCGCGCGAGGAAAACAAACAATGGGAAAGGTGGTCGTGTCACGTGGGTGAACCTTGGGTGTGACGCGCGCGACCGTGGGTCGTGTCACGTGGGTGAACCTTGCGGATGACGCGCGCGACCAGTGGGGAAAGACGCCCAGGATTGTTGAGCACTCACAGCGAGACTTCACTTCGCTCTCGGCGAACGTGAACGAAGACATTTTTTGTCGAGCCACTGCTGGATGATGAAGGCCACCCCAAACACTGCGCCAGTCTAGGAGGAGGGCGGGGGGAGGGGCGCTATTTGACCATACTTCACCACGCTGGCCAACGCTGGTTGGTAATGCACAGTCCAGCACTTTCCCTCTGCTCACAACGTATTTGTCACCGCGGCCTGCAACACCTGCGTTCGTGTGCACGGTGGTCGTAGCCATACACGAGGGCTGTGTCCAGCCTCATATCTGCTTAGCGTTAGAGATCTGGCGAGGTTGGGCGCATTACTGACGATTTTGCTCGTTGGCTATGCTCGGCGCACGGACGCACATTGACAAAATCCAATCTTCGTGGTGGTCGGGGTGAGCCCTTTGTCAGAGCACCAGGCCAGCATCGTTGTGCCGCTGGGTTTGGATTTTAGCAGCCACGTGAAAACAAACGCGGTGCGCAATCGTAGCGAATTTTCTGATGATCGGCTCGGCAACAGCAAGAACACGTGATTAAATATATATATATTTCGTGCTACTGCGTTGGCTGCGGTACGCAGGCAGAATAAACAAACAGATCAGCACCCATAATAGAGGTGTTTTGGGGTTAGATCGCGTACATACAAATGCGTCGTTAAACCCGCCACCACCCAACACAGACAAAAAAACCTCTGTTATAGATAGCTCAACACCTTCGTCAGGAACGCATTAAAAGAAAACAGTGGGCGACGTTTCGGGCAATTACCCTTCTGCATAGCGAATACTAAATCTATTTTAAATGTTTGTTTACATTTCTTTTCCTTCTTTTTCACTTAGCCTCCATTTCTGAGGGCTAACAAAAACATATACAGTCTAAGCATGCCAGATGATTGGCATGGGTGATCTTTTATTTGCTAAATATTGAGGTTCTGGGTCAGAGATATCAAGTGAAGAGAAGCCACGAGGAGATTCGGCTTGTCACATCATCATTGTGAGCCGTTCCCCCACGTGTGATGCGATGCTCTGCTGGTCGGAAGCATATTTTCTCCTCACAATATGACTCCTATTTAGAACAAAAAAAAACGGGACATAAATGCCGAAAAATTCTGAAACATATTAACAAAACTCCTTAGGCTCTCTCCAGGGAATTTCGTGCAGTTTTATTTTTCATACAAAACACCGAGGCGTTTTGTGTGCGTTGAGAGAGGAGAGAGCGAGAGAGTGACGCCTTTAACAGCATCCAACTAACCGGCGCAATCTGGCACCGGATGTGGGCATGCACACACACACACGAGGAGGATCTCCGGCTTAATGAGAGGAAGCTACAAAGAGGTTTCTGCGCGACTGCCACAGCCCCGCATGCAAATTGGACGCAGGAACCGTGCCGAACGTAAGATGTGCAAAAAAATAAACCCCTGAATAATAATGATTACACTAAAATGAAAACTGGAAATGAACGGACCTAACGGCAGACGAAAATTGCAATGCCGTTGACGATTATTTTAAAGTGCGCGTTTACCGCAGGAAAACAGATAAGGTTAACCTTTTGTTGTGGTTCAAATTAAACCTTTAGCTATGCTGTTTAAGATACATTACACGAGTGGCATTAATTTTCTTAATCTCGTTAAGCCTTTGATTTCCTTTGTGTACAACAGAACCGATACGCAGGAGGTGTTACACGAGGCATACCAATACGTTTTGAAAGGACAGAAACAAAAAATAACAACTCACAGTCCATTGATTGATTATAATGCATTCCTACCACGTGAGGTCGAGATATTGGTTGGGCTACAGTGCTGCTCTGGATTCAGATCAGTGAAACCTGCTGCGTTTTGATTGAATGGAAATTAGTTTAGAACTCCGGGCATGCTTTCAGGGTAAAGCGAGGCTGCGATAGATATAACTCCGCCGGTAGCCTCCCGTGACCTTGAGAGCGCACCTACAGACAGCCGGAAATGAAACGCTTTGGGGTAGAGAAGAAACTTGCTGCCCTCTAGAGCCAGAAGAACCCGGCTGCCCTGCCTCAAAGTGCTGCCCCCTCCAGCCAGCACCTTGCCGCTATGCATGCTGCCTTTTCTGCGGTGTGTTTGTGTGCGTAATGAAATGCAAACGCACTCTGTGAGCATGTCTCTGATAGAATTCCAGTCGAGGCTAGGATTAATTGACTGAACATTGTTAATCGACTGCGTTTAATAGCGACTGCCCCGACATTCTGCCCGCTGAAGGCAGGAACCCCCCCCCCCCCCCGTAAGACGCGGTTGATGATACTGATGATATAACCGAACCTTTCCTATCACCCATCACCTCCCGTCCAGCGGCACATCTCTGGGAGCAGAATTGGGAGAAAACAAAATCCAAGTTATTTTGGCGTTATTCGATTATAGAAAAAATGTAACTCGCACTCGTCAACAACATTGCCTTTAAAAAAAAAAAACTATAATTGCCAGAGCAAGCAATTGCAAAGAAGGTAATTTTGCTTTTGGTAAAGATGGTTTCAACATGAATTGTATTATCTTTAACCAGTCGGTGAGAACTCAAGAGACTAAGGTAGTCGCATTTGCATGAGTGACCTGGGTGACCAAAGCAACAGTAGCAAAGAGAAACCTGCAGACTGTTCGGCCAAGTGCCTTTTCGGTTTCGCTTAATAAGGCAGGGGTGGAGCGTTTGCGCAGTGGTGGCCTGAGTTTGATTTCCAGCCAAGGCTAATATCGGTGGCGAGTGATATTTAAACTGATCCTGAGAAAGCCTCCCTTCACTAACCCACACTGACCAGTGTGTTGAGGTATGGTGAAACAAACCACAAAACCGATACAGCGTATTGCCGTCAGACAGCAGTGGATTGACAATGTACCTTATATTCTTGGTTTTTTCGGTAAAGTCAAGTAAAAGCGAAATAATAAAATACTACAAATATAAAACAATAATAATTCTCACGACGTTTCGACTGCAACACAAGCAATCGTCGTGGGATTTTTTAAAATTGTTTTTTTATTTTATTATTTCCCTTCTACGTGACTTTATCGAAAGAACCAATAATATGAATCCCTGCAGTCACGAAAGCTTTAAATCAAAATGTACCTCATGTTATTATCAAGGCACGGAACACAATGGCATGCTGGGTCCAGCACCTGACGACGTGTATCTTCCTCACACTGATGTACGCCAGTCAAAGTCAAACTAGGATAGGCTATGATGAGCCTCAGACATTACCACTGTGTGCTCAGGTATCGAAACCAGCTGTTTGGGATGATAGCACAGAATACTAATCATCACACCACCGACGCTAGAAAAGCAAATGATCTGCACTGATGTACAATGTAATGAGATACAGCTGTATCTACATACAACACAAATACAAGCTCTGCTATTTTGACACCACGAGACAAAAGTTCCCTGATGGCAATGCAGATTGTTGGGGGAAATGGTGTTGGTGAGCGTCTATTTAGGCCGGCAGAGTGCATATG
>CM025660.2:2089572-2144634 GCA_014621495.2 Entosphenus tridentatus | reverse complement strand
CAAAAATCGTCCAAAACCGCGTGACGTCATTTATGGACGGCCCCGAAGACCAGAAATTGGTTCAGGTACCGCTTGCCGCTGACGTTAGCCGTGGCGAGGAATCGAACTCGGGTCGCGGGAATTATAGCGCAGTGTGCGGAACCCCCCTGTCACCAGCGCTGCCAACACTCGCACGAGCGTACGCGAGAAAGATCACACTGCGTAGTGCGAGACGATTGCGCATGCATGCGGCTCACACTCGCAGCGTCAGAGACACACCGTGTGTAGACAATGGCAAGTGCCTGGGTGTGGATTTCAACACCGCCCAGGATGAATTACTCGTGCAGCATTACTGCATATTACATGGGCGACAATCGATCAAGAGTGTGTGGACATTAATTACCGTACTGCCACACCTGACCATTCAATGCATCGGCACAAACCCAGCCAATAAAAGGCCACTGCAATGGATAGCAGAAACAATACAATGGATCATTCCGCGGTAATGCTGCTTGTCTTGGCTCCTATTTGTACCAAAAGTTAGTAAGGATAATACCAATAAACATAAAACTCTCCTGTGCAAATGCACCCATTGCTACCCCCTCCACATCATTGCATTTTATCGACACGATAATCCAACTGGTCCAATGTGATCACTGCAGATAGAAAATCCATATTGCCTTTGGTCGTGTAATTAATTTTCTACTTTATGTAGCAGCAGCCCCTTTTAAAATCTAAATTTCGATTACATAACAGTCCACTTGGTGTTACATGCATGCTTTCCTTTGGAAATTGTGCAAGGATTGTTCTCTCTCTCGCTCTCTGTAACCCAATTAGACACACGCCTGCACACGTGCTTTTAAGTGAATGCATATTATGCATTTGGCAAGATCAAACACAGCGATCACACCTTTCAACTTTGCCGATCCTTCTTCGGCAGCGCGGTTTTGCAGAGTCGCTCTTGCCAAATAAGTTTCGTGACGCGTGGCATTTCGTGTCTACAGGGGTGTCTTTGTGCAGCTGTGGTCATTACCCTCGCAATCCTCGCACGTGTTTATTCAACAACCCAGTGTATATTTCTCCATCGCTACACATTTGCTGACTGCATAATGTCTGCAATGTGGACCTGGTTATTACCATCACCTCCAGGCAAAGAGCCCTCGACTGTAGTAAAGCTTTTGCTCGTCTTAATGCCAAAGCTGTCCGCTGTCACGTGTCTATGCTGCCAACTCGTTACTATGAATAATGCAAAATTAGAATTTGTATGGCGTCTCAGTTTTCAGTTTCATTTATTAGGTATAACCCTGTGAGCCATGCGGCTCTTGACTCGGGTGCAACCGCAACAAACAAAAAGATGAACAAGAAACATCTTAAAGTGACTACACGCAACAGAAAAACACAGGAAAAACCAGCAAAGTCTTCCAGAAAAGGCACGGCACATCAACGCTGTGTGCAAAAATCCCAGTGGGATGCAAATCAAACAATAACAGTCATAAGACAATTTAGATTAAGGTTATAAGGCTAACTCTGTACTACAACAAACAAACATGGCTACACCAAAACGTTTTCAAAATCACCAAAATAAAGCTATTAAAACAACGTAACAGTGATCGAAGGAACTGTGATTCAAATCTAACAATAAACGATATACATAACATGCACGACCAAACTTTGCAGCCATAGCTGACTGCATGCGTCACTCCATAACAGCAGGAGTATCAGTAGTAGTATAAACATTTTTCAATACACCCTTAAAGATCAGCACACTATAATCAAAACTCAAGATCATACTTTGCAGTGGTCATCCGGAACGATACATTTGATTTCAGGCCATTCTGAATAGCAGTGGCAGCTCGGGGTGTACAACTCCTCTAGAGCAGTTTTGAGTGAAGATCTCACAGGTAGTGATCCAAGTTGCAGTTTATTGGCGATAGCATTCCAGACCCTGGGGGCATCAACAGAAAACGCCCTTCCTCCAGTATTTGTACGGCAATAAGGAATGTGAAGCTGTTAAATGAGCGAAGACTTGAGGTCACATTTGTTATTGGAAACAGTGAGGAGATCCAGCAGGTAATCTGCTGATTTTTTTGTAAGTACATCGTGAATAAATAAGATCTGATGCACAAGCCGTCGATCATTAAGAGAAGTAAAGTTTGACCCAATGTATAGATCGCAGTGGTGGGTCCTATATAGGCAGTTCAATGCAAATCTTAACGCCCAGTGATAAATTGAGTCAAGCTTCTTCAGTATAGCACTGGGGGCTGATTTATATACGTTGTAAAAGTAATCAAGTCGAGGCAGTATGTTGGCTTTTATCAATTCCAATCGGAACATAGCGGGGAGGCCAGAACCGACCCTAGACCTTTGGGGGCCCTAAGCAAAATTTGGTTGGAGGCCCCTTTGATGTATGATTTTTTTCACCCACTCGCTAGCAGTGACTCTAGGGGACCCTCTGCTGGCCACGGGGCCCTTTGCAATTGCAAGGGTCGCTTAGTGGCTGGGCCGGCTCTGGGGGAGGCAGTGCTTGTGTCGATTCCAAAGCATTGCACGGTGCTGTACAGGGAAAGACAAAACGAATGAAAACAAAATCAAATCCAAATCGAGAGCTCGGCAGATTGAGGTACCGGCAGCGTGACACCACCGTGTGGATACCGTCTCAACCACGGCAACTACGCGTGGATGGACACGTGTACCGTGACGAGTAACGGTGACGGTAACAACTCCTCTACATTGATGCAAGCAGACGAATGGGAGGTGGAGATGATTCCTCATGGATATGATTTAGAAAGCGTGGACTAGAGGTGCATAGTTTTGTGACCTCTGGAGCAGAGGTCACTTAAAAGGGATACCGGGGGTCGCTCTGTGATATTCGTTTATTGTGGGCCATTCTCTTAACAGGAAGGGTTGGTTACACGGCCCTGTGCGATATAGGGTTGACACTTCGTCTCATTACATGACACAGATTATATGTGGTAAAAAAAAAAAAGCACCAGTGCCACCGTGGGCTCTTACCCGCAAATGCACTGACCACAGTAATTATGTTCGCTTAATTTCCTCCTGGCATGCCCTGCTCCGCGTTTACCTCTAAGGTTACAGCACTTGCTTTTGCCTCGTAAAGTGAAACATTACTAAAACATGTGCAGGAATGTCTTAACTCATTCCATCTCCATTCGTTTCACTTCATTCAATCGCTCATTCATCATGGGAATGGCAACAGTTGCCCAGCAGCAGCTTCGCCCGTGGGCGAATTAAACCCAGCTCATCAGCGAAGTGACTTCTTACTTCAGGAAGCCAACAAAGGAACAAATTACGAACAATCATAACAAAAATGATGAATGGATTGCATTTGCAGTGGTGCACAGGCAAAACAATAATTTACCACCCGTCATCAATCAACTGCTGGATGAAGGCCCTCCTGCGCGGTGTCGATCATCGGAGTCGTTTGGCGATATTTTAGCAAGCTGATCAGTGGTGAAGTGGGGGGTGGAGTGGTGGCTGAGGACCTGTTCAGATATCACTCGGCACTCTTAGCTGTGGCCTGGAATCAAACTCGGGATTATGGATGTGTAGCACAGTGCGCTAACCATTGGGCCACTGCTCCACCTTGTGAGGGAAATAATATACAGTAGGCTGACGTTTTGGGTCAATGGCCCTTCTTCAGAGGAGGCCATTCCTGTCTGCTCTGAAGAAGGGGCATTGGCCAAAACGTCAGGCTACTGTAAATATTTGTTTCCGTTATTAGGAGTGCTAATGACGAGCGTGGCGAATGGTAGTTTTCTCGTCATGCCTACAAACACGAATGTTCTGCACGAGCTAACCAACATCGTCTCAAAATCTCTGAATTGTAGGGATGCGACGCTACATCGGGAGAAATGCATTCTGTCTTTACAAAAGGGGGTAATTAGAGTGCGACGAATGTGTTGTGGGAAACGTTCTCAATGCGTCGCAAGGTCAGAAAACGATTCCATTTCCGAGTTTTGACGTAATCGCCCAGGCACATTTTTTGAGACGTTCAACAGTATTCAATAAACGAACGGTGCAAAAAAAATTCCCCCTTAAAAATTATCCGAGTTCGTTGCGCAGGGGAAAGTCTAGAACTGACTGGTCACCGATGTTGGGTGTTCTTAGCCGTTGCCTTTTAAGCTTTGCGCTGACTTCGATTTATTTTACTTCTGTACTACGGAGACCTCTCCATTGCCCTTACGATTAGGCCCGGGCTTAGAAGTAGATGTAAAGGAAAAAAAAACGTTAAGACCCCGCTTCTGGACGAGTCAATAACCAACCTTTCAAGCACACAGCATATCCTGCCGTTTCAAAAAGCGACGGCACCGTATTCTGACACACATGCTCTGGGGAGGGAAGAGGGTGGGGTGGGGGGGGGGAGGTCACGTACCCTGGGATGGAGACAGTGGGGGCTCCATGGGTCAAATGGTTTCAAAATATTTGATCTCCTTGCACCACATGTTCCAATACAAACAACACACAAGAACAGTGATTGTTCGCTGGATATGGAATGTGCATTGAAGCTCCCTCTTATTTGTCAATGTGGGGGGCGGGGGGGGGCACTATTGTCTGATCCTGTTATTCGCACATATCCGCGAAAATAACTCCTGATATCTGCACATCTTTCTGCAGATGAACACGGAATAGCTGGATTAATTTGCAACCACTTCTGGGCGAATCCCCATGTCTGCAAAGATACGAGGGAAATCGGGCTAATTTATCACTTGCTGGAGATCACTTTGACGCTGATAAAATGCAGATAACGAGATGAATTTCGCTGCCACGTCTGGGTCACTTTTCTTATCAGCAAAATAAATGAGGATAATAGGAGGAATCGATTCACAGACAGTTGGACTTTTTGTTGTAGATTTATTTGGGCTACAGACAATAAAACTTGTGGGTAATAGGGCCTCGAAAAAGAGGCGTTTTAATGTATATGTTTAATATTTCACAATATGTATTTATTAATCAACTGCAGTTAGCCAGTCATGCCATGGCAAGAAAAAGTACATTTATTAAACATCCCACCTACACGTAAACACCCACAATATTCACTCACAAAATCTGCGGTAATATGAAAGTAACTCTTAAAAATCAGCAAAGCTTGGGAAAGCCTTCACCTTAATGGTGAAATTGGTTCGATAGAATCACAGCGCATTACACTTGAAAAGATTAAGCAAAGAAGCAATAATATGACGCCATCTCGAAAATAGCCTTGAATTAATTCTGCGCTCAGTGCAAGGGGCAGAGGGAGGAGGCTGGGGGGTTAGCAGGGTTGCGGGTTGCTAATATCATGCGTGAAAGCCACTGGCACTGTGCGAGCGATTGATTTTGTAAGAGTCGGTTCCCAACAGTGCGAAGGTGCATTGCCTCTAAGTGAGTTCTCTGCAGGCAGTCTTGAAAGCAGATGGGATTACAGCCTTACAGTTCCTCTAGCCTCCGTTCTTTGATAATGATTGCCTCCTCTCAAGGGTGGAAGAAATCTGCAGAAGCACCAAGATCATTCTGCAGAATCATGGTTCTTTCTTCAGAGGTTTTTTTCTACGTATCATTATTTTTACCGATAGAAAAAGCAGCACTAATTGGTGAACTTTACAAATTAAACCAGCGGAAATCACGATGCAAAAACTATTTATTTTGATTAAATTACAATGAGATGGTGAATATTAATAACCTTGTCACACTGAAATTAACGTTTTTAATGATGGCCAGGATTAAGGGTGCCATTGTAACCGCTTGATGAAGCTAATCTGAGCCCTGCTTATCATTACAGTTTGCTCAAAGTGCAATTATACAGAGTTCACTGGACATAATCTTCACCAATCCATACTGACCAGCGCTCATTCGAACCCACAAACCAGCTTGGATGCAAGGTCAGAAAACGTTGCAACAGAACGTAAAAGATAAAAACAAAATAACAGCCAATGTCTAGAAGTAAAACATTCCAAATGAAATATCTGCGTTGTGAAAAAAGGCTACATCATGAGATAAATTATAAACATATTTTTTTATTCTATTTTCATGTTCATTATTATTATTTGTAGGTAATAACATTATTATAACACTGTGTCCGACATTATAAATATGAAAAGCTCATTATAAGTGCGGCAAAAAACAGCAGGGCGTCCCCCAACCCACACCACCACATCGCTCTCTCTACAAGGCTAATTATTGTACAAATGTCTCTGTGAATACCTTGTTATTCAAATCACACTCATACATACTCGCTGTTTAAGACTTGCCGTCAGCTGCAAGAAAAAAGACGAATGAAACACACGAGTGGAAACACACGCACACAAAATGTGCGCGCACGATCTGCCCTGGCTGGACAGAGGCTGTGGGTGTTGGGAGCCAACTGAAAACTACACACAGTGCAAACGCCATGGCGTTAAAACACCTCAACATCCATTGCCTACATACCAGAAACACAACGGTCATGTTGTATTGATGGATGCATTCATCGCTTGGGCCACCATTGCAAGAAACGGGTTCTTTTTTTCTGCCGGTACCCAACAGCGTTTGAACATTTTCCCTATTTCCCTTAGAGGTGAAAGTCTTTCCTCTCAGAAAGGTTATGCTAGTTGTACACAGTCCTTCACCAGATTATTGCATCATGAACTTCTCATAGATCGCGAATGCTCGAACGCTAATTTGTATGCCAAGCATTCTGCCAGTGGAAGTCAATTTGCTTGAAACTACAATTTCCTAATTATTGTATTGTTTTAATGATACGATGCCTGTACAAATTGTGGCAGTTTGTGTTATGTCACTAGAGCTGAAATTGCTCACGAGCTGAATAAAACAAAAGGGATATACGAATATGTTGGGAGAACGTATCTGCAAGTGACATTTGTGGCTGACTTCCCCCCCCCCCCATGCTTTCCAGACACAACGAGGCTTACTGGCCATCAGGATAAAAGTTTTTTTTACTTTGCTTGCATCCGTCACTGACCGCAGGTTCGAAAACAAAAGGTAATGTGTGTCTTCCTTCAGCATATTTACAGAAAGCCAAGAAAACTTGCTAATTAAGAAAGGAAACAGGTACGTAATGTGGGGTTTCTTTCCTCTCCATGGAGCCGAGCCAGAGTTGAGGGCCTGCAGGCCTTCCCGCATGTGCCGTGAACTGTTGCGATCCAAAACTCATAGCGAAAGGAATGATTGATGACGATGGCCAATGATCCTGCGACTACTTTTTCTTTGTGTGTTTTCGAACGTGGAGCAATGTATTTATCTTGCCGGTTCTTTTTTGTTTATTAGGTAACCGGTGCAATTTGGAACGTCGTGTTTTCTTTAGAATGATTTTGTGTAACGTGACTGAGGAAATATTGAGAAATTAATCCATCTTCTGATGTTGGCATGGGGAGGGGGGGGGGTTCTCTCTCAAATAAATGAAACAACTTTGAAAAGCAGACTGAATAGGTTATTTCCCCTACTTGTATAGATCGATTGTGGCAACTTTAAATAATTTCAAATGTTTTTTGCGAGCACCCTTGCGTTCGATTGCCGTTGCAGCCCCTCCAAATGCAGCCCCACCAAAATATCTGCGCAAAGGATTTGGGCCCCCTCCTATTTCCGCGGATGTATGTGGCTCTGTTTCTCGAACTCGCTGCGTGCGTACGCTTTGTGGCACAAGGTGGAGGGGAAGAGAAACGGAAATGTGCAGTCGAGCTAAAGGCTATTAAAAGCACATTAAGTTGTGGAAAAACAAACATAAATCGACTTGATCCATGCAGAGAATGTAAAGAATGTATTAGAGGCCTCAGCGGGATGCAAACAAACATGAGCGTTCTGCAATGTGGCATTTAGACGGCCATTTGCATCAACTGTATATTGAAAAAGTGAAAAAATATTGACACTACAACCGCTTTTACACAAACAAGTAATCAATGTTCTAGATTTGAAGCTTTCGTGACTGCAAGGATTCATACTCTTAGGGTTTTTCGGTAAAGTCACGTAGGTAACATTTTTTTTTAATAAAAATAATAGAATAAATAATAGAAATAAAAATAAAATAATGATACAGTAATTGTGCTGTGATGGTTTCACCTGAAGACGGAAGCTTGTGTTGCCTCCCAAACGTCGTGATTTATTATTTTATTTCTATTATTTATTCTATTATTTGTATTATTTATTATTATTTTTTACCTACGTGACTTACCGAAAAAACCTAAGAGTAAGTAATCTATGTGCTATATGAGTATCGTATCTCTCAGTGTAGCCGTTGTTCATTATACTCATGTAACGAACCGTATTTACTTACACTGGGACATTTCACAATTTCTTACGACTCATTTTGTTCGGAAAAAAATTATACTTTTCAAAGATGTTTGCCATCATGGCCCTCATTGTATGTATCTCTGCCCATGACATTTACTCAACAACTTGGCATTGGATGCTCTGAGTTGCCGTCTTCCTCGGTTTCTTGTACCTATAATTGTCCCAGTCAAAACATTATATTCAATCACTCATTTTCTCATTACGTGTCCAAAACATTTTTGTTACTTGCCTTTCTCAAATTGTTCTTATTTTTTCTTTCTGCACCCACTTCTAACGGTAATACATTAATGTTACTCATCTTCTATGTCCATTACATTTTTAGCATCCTCATTAAAAAAATGTCTGTTCGAGTTTGCTCTGTCGGCTCTGTGTAATTATCCAGCTTTCGCATCCACATAGCAAAACAGACCATGTCATTTCGATCATTATGTGTTTATTAGGATATTATTACTGTATAGTATTACTAACATGCATCGTAAAGCAACGCATCTGTTTTCCTATTGAATACAAGGTACGATCACGAACACGTTGGAGAATGCGGGATAATTAGTTATGCTGAATAATGAATCAGCTCATTTTCCTCATAAAAGAATATAGTCGCTTGGGCATCATCGCTTCTTTAATAGAGCAAGTGGGAGTTTGTTACTCGACACTCTCCGGATTTTTTAAAAGCTAATTTTTTAGCGCATAACATTCGTGATTTTACGTGTTTTTTTAAAGATCAGTAGAATTTTTTTTGTAAAGAATTACATCCGTGTTATGACGATTTGAGATACAACTTTACCGCGTTTATACGGGCAGTTTTCGGCTTACAAATAGCTGTACTTGCGAATACCTGTACTTGCGAAGCAGCTTTCATGAAATATAACATTGACTTAAAACGCAAACTCGCACTTGCAAACTGAACAGTAGAACTATTTTGTTCAGAGGATCGATCCTTTGCAAGATGCAATGAGTCGGCCTCTAGTTGAGAGTGTGGTGTGTTTAGTGTGTGTGTGAAAGTGTGTGTGTGTGAAAGTGTGTGTGTGAAAGTGTGTGTGTGAAAGTGTGTGTGTGTGCGAAAGTGTGTGTGTGGTGAGCCGAGTTCGATTCCCGCTCACGGCCAACACCAGTGACGATAATCAGAACCGCTCCTGGGCCTCCCCTAGGTCGACTCAGCCTAAAATGAGGACCTTGTGCAGTCTGTAAACAACGCCACTGGAGAAACAAAGGCGGCCGGGCGTGGTGCTGGCCACCCACCCCCTCGTGTACCGTTCTGGCCTTCATAGGTGCTCGCTAACAGCACTTGCCCTCGACAGTCTCACAGGCTACATGGGGGATCTTTGTCTTTATCCGTTGTGTGGGGGGGGGCAGCGACTGCGTAGCGATTCGCGCGCTGCGCTACGAACCCAGCGACCCGAGTTCGATTCCCGCTCACGGCCACCACCAGTGACGATTATTTGAACTGGTCCTGGGCCTCCCCTAGGTCGACTCAGCCTCAAACGAGTAATTGGTGTGGTGTGTGAACATCGCCACTGGGGAAGACAAAGGCGGCCGGGCGTGGTGAATCCTAGTCCCGGGCGAAGCCGGGTAGTCAAGCTAGTACTTTATATATGTTTAACTAAATCCAATATTTCTAGCCTCAAAACCCATCTTCTAACATGACTCTTAGTACATTTGAACAGTGATTTTTCGACTGTACAACGTCAGTGACGTTTTTTCCCAAAAGGTCAATTGACGTGTGCAGAGGAAGAAGACACGGAAAGACAAAATCATTTTAAATATTCATACAATTTTACATGTGTCTATTTCAGTAAAGAATATAACGTACAGTACTGCACTGCACACTTAGCAATGTATAGTACTCGGGGACCGTTTTATAAAATGTTATAGCATTAATAAATAATGGTTAACGTGTTGTTTCTGAAATAGAAAAACGTGTATTTCATGTTAATGTCAATTCATTTCTCACACAGTGGTTTAGATTGAACTATTGCATGCCTCGGGTGATGTTTGAAAGCTGAAGCCTCTCAAGCCCTCCACAGGACCTAAGAGATGAGGGCCCGTGAGGCCCAAAATCTTCTAGAATGCACTAATGCACAAGATGGGAAAATGCAGAGCATCATTGTCACGATTAATTAATAATTGTAAAATGTTTGGTCTACTGGGCTGCAGACTGCCTTGTTATGAGGATGAAGAATCCGTGGATGCATTTGCAGCAGGAAGAGTGTTTTTTGCTACACAACAGAATGCAAGGCCTTCGGAGGAAAGTGCTTTCCTGCTCATTAATCTGTAAATACGCACAAGGTAAAGATGCGGCCCTTGATATGCTCTAGAGAAGCCCTTTAGAGAGCGTTTGGCCTACTCTTCAATGCTAGGCAGACATCCTGGAAGTGGGAGTTACCCACACTTTACCCCACCGCGTGTGACCTCCCAATCGGCTCACTGGTACGCCCATTCATACTGTTGGATGGACAGAGGTGGGGGGGGGGGTTTAAGAAACCTGCCCCACTATTTCAACTGCCTAGCCAGGGAAATCAAATCGGCGACCTCAGGATTACACATTCAGCGTGCTCACCATTACACCACAGCAGCATCCTCATTATCACTATTCATTAGTCATTGTGCAAATGTGCTCCAGGCTGGTTGGTTAAGAGTACTTGAATTATTTTGCATAGATGCATTTGCGGTGGAGTGTTTTTTTTGTGAATCCCTTAATACTGTGGACACGCATATCCGGGGGGAATGTTCGGACGAGAACCACTTGCTCTCTCGTCCTTTTCTTTACCAAAATGCGTAGAAATTTGATACATTTTAAAAAGACACCAAAACATTATCGTCAAAATTATACATTGCTGAACCAGCCCGGGTGATGTTGAGTTTAACTTTGAACTTCGGTAAATAACCAATGCGAAACTGGATATAGGCACTGATCTCATCGTGGGAGCAGTGGGGGAGGGATACCTTGAAGGCTGTGCAGCAATTCCACCCCCCCCGCCCCCCAAGAGCTGGGCATTGAGCCAGCGTGAGCCTGGCACAATGAATAATCAGGGTCCCACCGCAGGAGCGTTTGTGAAAAAGCCCGCGTCTGTCGGCTCCGACTTGACAAACAACGGTCTTCGAGAAGAAGGCCATTGTGCACCCGTGTCAAGGCCAGATTGCTCAACAACAGCCACTGAAATTAACTGCTAATTACTTGAATATATTGCCATTCAAAGTTACGTCTATTACTGAATGTTCTCTTCCCGTGCAACTACAAGCAAAGTCTATAAATAACGCAGCTTACAAAGAAACCGGTTTAGTCCCACCTCGTTTTCCATGCAGAAAATCAGTCTCGCTGAGTTTAATGTATTTCCAGTATGTGGGTGGGTGGAGTATAGTGTAAGGCTTGGAGGAATGTGCCCGGTGTGCAAACGACACAAAATCTGCCTTTGTGCATCACGCAAAAACCATCAGCGGTTCCTGAAGATCTGCACTGTCGTTCTCTTCTATTTTCTAACAATAAAATTGAGCAAATGTGACCGGCTGACTGGCAGCAGTGAAACAGGAATAAACTGAGGACCGATTTCGTCCTTAAATTTATAAAGAAACTCCTTCGCTGGTTCCATTTTCGAGATGATTAATTTCACGATAACGTATTTACAAGGCGAGAGTATGACTAGCGCGTTTCACAAGGCTATGACTTTCTGCAGCCCTGGTGGGTTCCACTAGATTGATCTCGAACAGTCCCTCTTGATGGTTTCCTCCATGTAGATGTCGGACAGTCTTTCTTGAAAGTTTCCACCATGTAGATCTCGAACATTTGGCCCGATGGTTTCCACGATGTCGATCGTCGCCCTTCAGTCCCAGAGCCACGACCCCGATCGTGGTCCTTGCTTCCCCTTATATACTCGCTCGGCCTCGCCCTGGTAACTTCCAGAACTTTCTCCCGGTAGATTCTTCCAACAGACTCCACCGTCTTCTACTTCCCTTCTCGAACCTTCCCTCGTAAAATTCACTATTGTGGCAAATCGCCCAATGATGTTGGATGTAATTACCAGCGAGATGTCGTACTCAAATTGTAAATGTTGTGGATTTACTCTCCAACACACCGGGGTGCTGAATTAGTAACGAATTGTCTCGTTTTGTTAGTGACAATCCTTACTAATTGGCTGTGTCAGATGGTGGTGGGTTTAACGACACATTTATACGTACGCCATCTAACCCAACAAACTTTTATTATGACTAATTTTACTATTGACGTTCGTTTTTACACGCTTTCATTTAACTCACTCTGTTGTTGTTGTCGTTGTTGTATCCTCAAATCTTGTAACTCAATTTTAACCCACTTCTAAATGTGGTATCAACTGCAAACTTGGTATACTTATGTCATACTGATGACAATACTTTATTATATCATTAAAATTGTAAGGTATATATTTATAAACAATCTTTTTCATAGGTTAGATGTTTCGGCTTGGGTCTAATTGTCCACGGTCAACTGACGTTGGCTGGAATTGGCCACAGCCCCTTACGTTATGGCAAGCTTCGGGGCCACTTCCTGGAGTCATGGAGTTCTGCCATTTACTAGTACATTTCATAAAAGCGTGTTTTTTAAAGTTTTTTTAAATATTACTTATTTCTCTCTCGTCGTTCATTCATTGTTTTTTTTCCGCGTGATGAAGGTATCGTGAGAACACGTCGCATTGTATTCGTATGATGAGCGTTTCGCCACGTGTGACCGTGTTGCCACACACTCGCATGGCATCGACGATTCAACAGGAATTTGGCCACTTGCCAGAGACAGCTCCAGTTTTCGGAGTACAGTGATCCCTCGTTTATCGCGGTTAATGGGGACCGGAACCCCTCGCAATAGGTGAAAATCCGCGAAGTAGGATTGGCCCCCTAGGAATTTCCGTATATGTGTGTGTGGGTACCAGAATGTTTAAAATATGTATATTTATACTTTATATATATTTTTTACTTAAATATATTTAATTATAAAACCTTAATATTATACATTCACTCTCTCTCTCATACGATACGTATTATGGTGTTCTACACTCACCAATGACAGTAGTATCTTGAGACTTGACTCCAGTAATGGCGACGATGACAATGACGATGACAATGACGACGATGACAGACCTGTGCAGTTCGATGAATGTGATGATGAATGATGATGATGATGGTGTTACTGCACAGGTATAATGAATGAGGCCTTTAAATCAGTTCGAAAAATCCGCGATGCACTGAGGCCGCGAAACTTGAACCGCGAAGTGGCGAGGGATTACTGTATTTGTTTTTTTGTTACACTGCGTGCCCTCCGATCATTGCAGTCTTGTCTGAAAATGTGTTTTGCTCTCTCCTGCGGCAAAAGGATGGATGTAAAGGTCCCACGGATTAATGACATTCTGACAAGTTCACACGTCTGAATCGACAAGTGCGCAGCATATGTACGTCACAAGGAAGAGAAATGTTCAACCCCAGCACTGAAAGGCAGAGTTAAAACGGGGCTGGAGTTGATGCAAGAGGGGAAAAGGGGCCGTCCATAAATGACGTCACGCACCGGGGAGGAGGGGGGGTTGAATTTTTGTGACGCCGTGTGACGAGGGGGGGGGGTTCAAATATCGTCCAAAATCGTGTGACGTCATTTATGGACAGCCCCAAAGGAACATGCATGCGGAAATATCCAAGCTGATTATGATGATGGTCATCAAATTATTTGGATCATACATCATATCCACTATGTTGCATGAGCCTTATTATATTGTGAGCATATGCAATTCGTTTAAAATGTATAATAACGTGTAAAATATCACGCTGTGCGTGTGTGTATCTGCTGCATGTGTGTGTTGTTTCAACATTGTGCGCAGGAATGGCATATACAAAGTTCGCATTGTGCTGTGCAATGCACCCAGCTAGACCTGAGTTCAATTCCCGCTCAGGGCTAACATCAGTGGCAAAAAAATTAACCCGTTAAAACAAATTTTTTCACTATAAATCCTTTATATGCGTGGCGGCTAGAGTCCTCTCGTCCTCTGGCTTGAGATGGCTGCCACCTATGGGTCAGATGATTGCATGCCAGCATTAAGCAATTGGTAATTAAATATAATATTTTTGTCCTAAAAAGTGTAAAATTTTGGAAACAAAAAATGTCACGAACATTAATTGTCACGCACAACGAGTCTGTGTGGAAAATGTCAGCTCGATTGGATCACGGGAAGTGGGTTAAAAAACGACCGAAAGATTTGCACGGTCGTAAGCAAGCAAGCAAGCGCGCAAGTGAACTTAATATAAAGGATTTTAAAATGTGAACTGATCCTAGGCCTCCGCTCGATCTTCTCGGCCATGCATTAATACCTGGCGCAGTAGGAGAACACCAGCACGGCCGGGCAGGCAAGTTTGTGTAGACCACACCAACCCCCTGGTGCATCTATCCGGCCTTCAATAGGCGCATGCGAACAGATCCTGCCCCAACAGCGATGTGGGGTGACCTCCGTCTTCGTGTTGTTTCTATGCATTGGAATTTAATGAACACAGTGCCCAACAATTGTAGCGTATCCCAACAGCCAAGCGAATGAATATCAATCTATTTTTGGTTTATTGCCCTGCCTTTGTTCACTGTCGACCCTTGCCGCTGCCAACTCGTGCACGATTAACTTGCACGTCGCGGGGTTGTTCTTTTTCTCCTTCCACTTTTCATATTTCCGCACGCTCAGCTGCTGCCCCCCGTGGCACTCTGGACACGCCGCTCAAATCCCCCCGCAAAAAACGAACAAGAAAACTCGAACTAATCAGCAACGCCGGACGTCATTGCCGGAGAGGCGCTGCCGCGTATGGCAGGGGCTAGGTCAGGCAAGGCGCGGTGACCGGATTGAGTGGCAATGAAAGCTTGTGCCCTGTGACCGAGGGCAAGAGGCTCTTGTGCGGCGCTTAAACAAAGAGAAAACGCGATGGGCCATATGCGGTGGCAGCCGAGACGTGGACCAATGGGAAAACAAGGGCCTTGAGGGAGGCAAATAAAAGAGTGGACAGACTGCACGAGATTGCATTGTGGGACAGTCTCGTGCAGTCAGCCCTCGGTGCCAGCGAAACATCATTGCCGAATGAAAGCTCTTACATGAGGAATGGCAACGCTAAGCCTTCAAGTGGTGCCATCTCGACCCCCCCCCTCTCATTCCAACGACACGTGACATCTTATCACGTGGCATCACGCGCCGTTAATCCGTCTCATTTGTACCGTCTATCCTGTCACGTGTCAAAAATACTCACCACCTTGGCATGAACATATTTCCTTGATAGCATCATCTTGAGACGCGATATTTCCATGGTCTTGCGATTCCACAATTAATCTCACTCCCAGGTGTCTGCTAATTGCTGCCTCACAGCAAGGCCAAATGAGTTTAAGGTATCATTTATTATTAAATCTAACTGTAAGCAATGAAATAATTTCAGGTAGGTGCATTTTTGTTTGTCTAGAAGGCCACAGAAATAGACACAGAATCCACGGTGTAATCACAAAATTATCCTTAACAGCACATGACGAGCACATATTTTACCGCTGCAAAGAATTTTGTATTAATATTTATACAAAATCGTGGCTGGCGGGGCTATCGAATAGTGGAAGGTCACAATGACTTCCGGCGACAATAAACACATAATGCATATCTCTCTGCAAGGCTCCAGTATCACGAGGTATAATCAAAGGCATTTTAATGCATAGATAGGAATGCCTTGTGAGTGCTGTGGTTATTCACATACGCTTGCTTCTGCGGGTGCCTGATTGCTATGCAGAAGTACAATGCTCTGAGTGCTTTTGTTGTGGCTATTGAGGCCCCTAGATGATTAATACCTTCCTCCTCCAGAGTGCGAGGTCCGGCAGAGAGCAGCTCTGCTTTTAGAGTCGTGTTCAATACGTGCAAACAAGAGAACGTTGCTTGTCCCGGAGTGTAATAACATCACTGCAATGGACTGTAAGAGTCGCTGCATCAGGAATACAGCGGGGATGTAAATTTGCCTCCCAATATATTTTAACCCCATTGCTGATGCCAATTCTCTTTGCTCGCCACTGACTCTGAACAATGCTCACGTGGTGTTGACTCCAGAAAACGAGGTCGCCTTAGTAGGAAGGGCTCCTCGCTTACGAGGAATGATGGCCGTGGTGAAAAAGTAACGCTGGGAGTGACGGCCAAAGGAGGGCACGCACCTAGGGTATGTCGACCACGGAGATTGCTCCATGGATTGCCACGTTCTTCGACAACACTTGCTTTAAAAGGAAAACATGTATATAATTTGCCATGTTTCAGGCCATTTCCCTTCTTTACAGCACGTAAAGTTCCACGAAGACGCACATCAATAAGCCGTTTGCTCTATACTGCTCATCCCCTGGTCATCTCATGGGCCGACAGGATTTAGAGGTTCACAAATATATACATGGTCCACCAACGTCTAGCCTCCTAGGTTCTGAATCACGAGGCGCTCGTGACTGTCCGGCCAGGTGTGATGATAGTGTAGTGATCGCTATGGACTAAACACCACGAAGATAAACACGTTGATATAGGCACCTGCTTTTTTTTTCCTGATCGTGGGTTCATTAATAAATGTCATTTTGACATTGTTACAGAATGTAATTCACAAACCCACGGTGACTAGTGTGGTGAAATATGGTCAAATGACCCCCACGACCCGCACGTGCGTACGTATGTTGAACTCCTTTCGCACCGTACGTAGCAAACCGTGCTAATCGGAGGTGCGGGGGAAAGACAACAAACTAAATACAACGCGGGGAAGCCCTCCTCGAGCAGTGTATTAACAAAGGGCTGCAGTCCTTGCGTGTACGTACAGCATGAACTTCTCCGGTCTCTCCGAGACCAACCAGGGCACTACTCTCCCTTAGACGCGCTCTGTTTGCATTGAACTGATGTGCAATTGTGCAGACCTTTGTATAAATCCAATTTAAAATTGCAGTCGTAAATTTGTCGACTGAATGTTCTGTGGGTGGGCACATATTACTTGCCCTTACGCGCGCACACGCGAATCATGAGAGCTCATTAACAACGGGTTTCGTCTGTACCTGTCCTGCTCGTCAGCCCGTTGAGGTATCACAGATTTCCCATTGTTACCTTGAAAGAGGAAATGTGTAGAGAGCAAAGGACATTCTATTTTTATGTCGATGGTCACGATGTTTCATAATTTATGGGGCAGTGAGATTATAATCGGAGACAGCACAGCAAGTAGGGTGCCGATCTATCGAAGCGGAGTTTCGTTGTTACACATTCATATTTATGAAAGGAAAAACTAATATCCTTGAATAACACTGCCTTAAAAAGAAAAAAAATAACCCGTAAAAACAAAGTGTTTCACTATAAATCCTTTATATGCATGGCGGCTAGAGTCCTCTCGTCCTCTGGCTTGAGATGGCTGCCACCTATGGGTCAGATGATTGAATGCCAGCATTAAGCAATTGGTAATTAAATATCATTTTTTTGTCCTAAAAAGTGTACAATTTTGGATTTTTTTTTCACGAACATTAATTGTCACGCACAACGAGTCTGTGTGGAAAATGTCAGCTCGATTGGATCACGGAAAGTGGGTTAAAAAACGACCGAAAGATTTGCACAGTCGTAAGCAAGCAAGCAAGCAAGTGAACTTAATATAAAGGATTAAAAAATATCTAAACATATCGAATATCACATAGAGAGGCCAGAGAAGTAGAGTCTTCATATTTTTCTAGACACTGGCTTCCTCCGTTTTAAGAAATGTCCAAAGTAGTTTCACAACTCAAAGCACAGCGGAGTGTTTTTCGCCTATTTACAGCGTTGAGTCAGTGGCGGGGAATTCCATGACTGTGGTGTGGATGGACATGGTGTGGTTGGGCATCCTATGTCCTCGATTTGAAATGATTACAAAAAAATAATAAGATGATTAATCATCGCAATCGGGATCTTGCTGGATTAGTTTCGAAGCTCGCTGAAGCTTCCTTGAATAAGCAAATACATGATTATTTATGAGGTGTAGCAAGCCAACTACGTCTGCAGAGCACGTTCCTCTAAAACATTCATGCTCATAAATCCACATAAATTGTGTCCTGGCAGGTACAATGGGAA
This sequence comes from Entosphenus tridentatus, assembly GCA_014621495.2. Taxonomy (NCBI): domain Eukaryota; kingdom Metazoa; phylum Chordata; class Hyperoartia; order Petromyzontiformes; family Petromyzontidae; genus Entosphenus; species Entosphenus tridentatus. Next base: position 2,126,308 of record CM025660.2, on the reverse strand, counting down.
GTAAAACTTCTAACAATAAAATTTGAAGAAAAAAAACTTGAGCAATTTTCTGCATTTACCTGAAATCTATAATTTAGGCCTATTATTCTCCTGATTGTAGCCAGTCTTGTCCTTTATATTTCTTTATAAAATTAATACGCTAAGAATCACAGACAGAAAGGTGGTGGGGGGGGGTTAAATGTTCAATCGACATTCGGCTTACAAAAATGAAATGAATGCTTAAACAATAGCATCAATCAACATGAATGAATACGAATGGTTGTTGATTTTTTTTATTTATAAATTACATTCGAAGAGCATTTGGAATATGCTTAATAAACTATACTCGCAGTGGGTTCACTCGGCATGTACTAACAGAATCGTCAAATAAATAAGGTAGGTGCTGGAGAAGGAGGTATGATGGCGTGGGTCATAATGGGAGAAGCAGCCTTATATGTGTGCACTCTGATGCACACCGACATTGAATAATACAAACCCTGAGCAGAGCAGCATTGAGAAGGGGGCAATATTTATTGGGTTATCCATGATGAATGGATTTGTCTTGCTTGAGATCAGAAGGTTATGGGAAGAGAGAAAGGGGTTAAGCAACATCTTTCAATCCATTTATATTTCATAATCCTAACGACCGTGTTATTTCTTGCGAAAAGAGGCGTTAATGTGAATTATAACAAATCTTGGGCTGAAGATGCTCTTGTTAAGGATAATATGAAACCAACAGATGTGACAAGTTGTATATGGTGGCAGTGACATATGCTTTGGGAGAACACATCATCGTCACACTTGTCACCAGAATGACTTTAAGGAGGCGGTGGGGGTTTTACTTTATATGTATTTATGCGAATAGAAATGTGCGTACGTGCATGTGTACACACTCGTGTGCACGCACATACTAACATGTGCCTCTGTCACCCTTGGAACAAAAGATGTAACCTCAATCAGCTCACACATGGACATTTATGTCGATAAGATAAGGATGATGGTAACATTTATGACTTATGCAATTTAATTACATATTTACGTTGCATCTTCAGCTGTGGTTGTTACACGTCGCATCTCGGTTCACAATCTGTCCACTAATAGCCTGCCCCACCTCGCCCATAGAACACAATTATAATTACAGACATATCATAATTAGGCTTTTATCAACAAAAACTACTCCTTTTGTCTATCCAGCAAAATAGCGAACAATCTCCCTTTGCTCTAAACCGCTATTTTTCTAAGCCGGTTGGTCAGTACAATATTTTATTTCTCAATAACAAATTCTTTTAAGATACAATTTAAATGGTGACAAGGATGTCAGTGTTTTTTACAATGATAATAACACTATGCAACAACATTTGTCGGATGTCCCTCAAAGTCCATATCCTTGATGCTCATCTTGATACATTCAAGGAGAACATGGGAGCGTACTCGAAAGAGCAAGGCGAGCGCTTCCACCAGGATATACTGGACTTTGAACGCTACCAAGGACAGTATAACGAGAACATGATGGGAGACTTCATTTGTGGGCTGATTCGTGAAAGTGATTTACAGTATAATCGTAAATCTCGAAAACCTACTCACTTCTAAATCTTTTGTAGTCATATTTGTATTACTTTAGTATAAATACAAGCGAATTATTATTCATATGTTGTTGTTTTCTGACTTTATGTGAACGAAAATACACAAATTCGCCCATTTTCTCATTGAAAATAGGTACTTTTCAAAATATCACTGTCCTGGTCACAAAAGCAAAGTTTATGGGGAATCATAGCCATGTTCTGTACTTTTGAGGCAAAAGCAATTAGGAAATAGCGCTTACTACCAAGAAACAAAACTAAAAAAAATTGTTACACAGTGTAATTTCATATGATGATTAATAATTAGTGATGATAGTAATGATCATTATGGATGAATGTGATCGTAATAATGATGATACATTATGATAAATAAAGATGATGATACTGGTGCCATAATTGATGATCCACCAATCATAAATACCCCAACCCACACCAACTCTTACCTCCAATTTGAACACCACACCGAGCACTGCACTCGTTTGTACTCATTTGAGGCTGAGTCACCCTAGGGGAGGCTGTAGACGGATGCCACTGATACTTGCCATGGCTGGGAATCGGAGTTAGAGTAAGGTCACTGCGTTTGTAAGCACGGTGGCAAAATATGTAAATGTCGAGAAAACCCCATCACAGGACAACATTGCAGTCTGTTAAACCATGACTTTCCAACAGCGCTCCCGAGTGTAAGAGCACACGAATGTAATGTTTCTTCATAATTTGGCAAAATCAGCAGCGCTATGCGCATAGACATTTCAATGAAGTTGGAAAAAAATTATAAGCTATGAAGCTATACTCTTTGGTTCTTTCGGTAAAGTCACGTAGGTAGAAAAATAACACTGGCCAACAAAAAATAACCACTTTTTTCTGGCCTGGACTTTTGCAGCTGTTTTAGACTAATTTCAGGGGGCTGATTACAAATCTTATCTCAGATTTACTCTATCACATCTCATTTTTATGCTATCGGCATATCCCATTTTCATTGATTTTACCCGAAATTAATTGTCACTTATGATTGCAAGTTGTTGCAAATCAGTGACTGCTTTAGTGTTAAAATATGGTGCTGTATCTTCTGCAGTTTCTATTGAAAATGCAATATTTGATATCTCAAAAACCTGATGTGATAGACAAAAAACTGATGCCAGATTTGGAATCATCACCCCAAAATTACCTTAATCCCGTTGGGATACCTTATGCCAGAAAAAGTGTGTTGACCAGTGTAATAGATCACGACGTTTCATTCGCAACACAAGCAATCGTCTTTAGAGTATGGATTCCTGCAGTCACGAAAGCTTAAAATCAAGCTATGATGCTCTTTTTCACAACTGTCCAGCATCTTTTCTTGTTGAACACCTCACTACAGGACGTCGATGATGTATTTCCTCTCTTCCTCAAACTCACCAACAACTTTATTAACGCTGCAGACCTCATCAAACGGCTCGTCCATGTCAACACGTTGCAAGAAGCTCCGTGTTCTCCAGTTCTTTCTCACTCTTGATAGCCCAGCACTGAATCCTGTACAAGTTAGCCACGGTTAGAACAATGAATCCACTTACTTCTCCAAATATGTGATGGCAACTTCGTGAAATGTTAAATCTAGTCCGAGGTTTCGATTTAAAGCTTTCGTGACTGCAGGGATTCATCTTCTTGGTTCTTTCGGTAAAGTCACGTAGAAGGGAAATAATAAAGATAAAACATAATAAAATACAATTCTCACGACGTTTCGGCCACAACGCAAGCAGCCGTCCTCAGGTGAAGAACAGGTCTGTCGGAAAGACAGCGTCTGAATGAACACCACCAAGCTTGGCAGCGTATATTTAAGCTGGGTTACGGGAGGAAGAGCCCCTTGACAAAGGAATTTGCATATCAACAGAGGAATTTAGCATATTTATGGGAAATGCAGATATGGGATTAGTCACTACTTGTGGAATGCGTAGGAGGGGGGGGGTCTCAAAGTCATATTATGCCCGTGCATTATGTAGGATTAGCAGCAAGAAAGGGAGGAGGTAGGGTTAGCAGTAATAAAGGGAAGGAATTTTAATTTTAATAGTAAGGAGCTGTAGCAGCAGTTTTTATGCCTCTAGTCTATGGGCGAGAGCATAAGTTAGTGCCATCTCAGGTAACACAACGTTAGTACGCACCCCCACTCACTTCACATGGCTCTCACGTAATTCACTGTTGTTCTCAAGGTAAAGGAATCGCAACCGCTAAAGTGATGCCACCTCAGCTGGTCCAGATACAATTCAATGTTGGTCTCGGCTCATGGACGATGTGGAGTCCATCGCTGTATATCCAGTGCGTGCATGAATTTGGCAAGAAAAAAAAGAAAAGTGGCCACATTTTTTCAGATGACGCTTCGTTTGGACATCATTCAGGCATAAAAATACAATGCAGGACCCCCCTGAAAAATCATCCTTTTGAGTCAGTGGGGCTTCCCTGTGTATACATTGAGTATTGCTAAACGGTTCACAGACTGTGGTGTTGGCGTTCTCCAAACTGAGTTCGGCATTTGTTGAACACTTTCAGGATGGTTCTGTGGGAAGTAACGATGTTTCTCAACGATACCGAGCTCCTCCCACCCTCTTCACAGTGCTCAATATAGACGATCGCATCCTATAAGCCGCAGGGACACTCAGAACCATTCAAAACAAAACATTATTTTACAACCCCAGTGGCTCAGCGGTCTGCTAACAACTGCCAGAAGTGGTCAAGCGGCGAGAGCGGACTTGACAAATGAAAAGAGACAATTTTTTAGGTCTACAAAACAACTGAAGTTTATTTTGTTTAACCGCGTGAGGAGCCAAGGGTCCAAGGATGGTCTCGTATGATGCAACAATGACCCAGACTCTCTGTTGGCTGAGCTACTAAAATGAATGTCTCATCGCAACTATTTTGACACAATAACTGTCGGCGTTGCTGGCGTCATTCACCACATCGTGCAACACGTGTGAGGTGCAAAGCGAGCGGGTGAAACGTCGTCGTTTAGCTCTCATACGCTTGGATAGATGGAGCAGTGGCATTGAACGGCAATGTATCATCAACAACAACAAACCCTTCCCAAAGTCAGTTTGTGACTGCGGAGTTTACGAAGCGAACTACTTGAGGTGTCTGCTGGTGTCTTGCCACTGTCTCTGTAAAAAAGGACTAACAGTGCATCTTACAGAAATAAATGCGAAGTGTTTTTGCATTCCCTTCACACGAGGGATATAGTGGAAATGAAGAATAGAAGACCTTTGCTTTATTCTCAGTTCATCACAGTGGGGCTAGTACGCAAAGAATGTTCATTAAAGTGTCTCCCCCCTTCATACGGCCACATCTTACTGCGTCACTGCATCGTGCGCTTTCAGATGTGCTCCTACGGCCGTCTGGAACGCTCTTCATTCCGATATTAGGAAGCCACTGGAGTTATGCAACTTTAAATCTAGATTGAAGAAAAAAACTTATTTCTTCAAAAGTGATTTTTGTGTTTAGTTTCTTGTCCTCCCCGACGCACCTCCGATTAGCACGGTTGACTACGTACGGTTTCAAAAAAAGTTCAACATACATGCATTATGCTGCGACGCACACAGCACTCCCCACACTACCCACAGCCCCCGAAACCATGACAGACGCAATTCCACACAATGACAAACAAGTTTCTACAGAGTGTACAAACTATTCGCCAACGTTGATGCGACCCCAACCACACCTTCACCGACTTTAGACCGCCATCCTGCAAATGTGGCACGAGTAGTTTGTGGAATGGGTGATTTTTTTGCATTTTTAGTCGGTCATACAGTGATGAGTTTCAAACTGCGGATTGTGGTCGTGTTCATGTGAAAACACCCATCATTCCAGTGTGTACGTGAGCCTAAACTGAACACGTTTTGCAGTAAGAGATTGCATTTCTACCAAAAATGGCATGAATTCGTTTCATTTTTGTTCCACGCACTGAAAAGTAACACCAACAGGTAAAAAAAAGAAGCCTTCCTCCTTTCGTATGAGAATCGTTGGCTACGTATGGTGCGAAAGAAGTTTCCACCGGCACTGAAACAACTCCTGCCCATCTCCACCACTCCCAAACTGCGTCCATCTGTCTGCACCCCACACAGCTCCGTCTCATGTTGGAGCATTTTATCTTCTGCCACGCAGCTTTTGACGTACAGGACACATTATCATATTCCAACACCTTGCCAGCACCGAGCCTCCAGCTACAAATATAAAACACGTATAAAAATGACAAAAGGCTGCAATACTCGAGAAGTTTGGATGAATATTACGGCGTCAAAAGTGTCTCTTAATGTGTTTTATAGAATTATTTAAAAGCTTTTTTGGTGCGGGGCAGTAATAACAAAGGTATAGTGATGCCATGGTTGGAAGGGTTAATCATCGCTTTCCATTATTTATCATCTCACTGCCACGCTGCAAAAAAAAAACATTTGTCATTGAAAAAATGGCATTACCGTATAGATATTAAAAATGACGAACGGAAACCTTTCCCGTGCAGACTTCTTCACTGGCTTTGAATTTTAAAAAGGGCCCTGGGAATTGATGCTCACGTTCGTGTAATTGCACTGTGGGACCATGCAGCAGCAGTGTGTGAAATGACACCATTCTCAGTTTCATTTCCGACCGCAAATTAAATTGATAAGCTATTTATATTAAGCAAGTTGATTACGCGCGTCAACTTCAGCAGTTTTACGTTTAAGAAGTTGGGATGAACCCACTCATGCCATCGCCCACCTGGGCATTCCAGTTATAGTCTATATCAGGTGTTCTTCATACATTTGTAATAAACCTTCTTGAGACGGCTCTTGGAATCAGTCCTTTATTTTCCACTTCCACAGTTACACTCACACTCCCCGTTGCTGGCATGCAACGGGAAGCGGGCAGACCGTCTGTTAAGTCGCACGCCACGTGGCACCCAGAGCCCCGTACGTGCGTGGCTCCCGCTCTCTTCGTTCCCAGGTCTGCTCCCGACTCCCCCGCTTCTCCCCCTTTTAACCCCTGGGTCACGTGGTACCCCTAAGCCAATCCTCAGTGGTCAGCGTCGAACATTCCAGATCATTCCCCGTCAACTCCCGGGACCACGCCTCTGATCCGGCTTCCCATTAGCCGAGGCCGAGATCGGCCAAGCCAATCACCTTAGCTAATATGCCTTGATCACGCCGAGGCCATGCACCCAGACTCTCCCCTCATTGGCTACACAGCGAGACCGACAGCCAATCACCACGTGAGCCCTACATGGCTCTCATTACACATTGATAACTTAAGATGAATTAATGAGTACTGTTGTGGAAAGATTGTACTCTACACGTGTGTAGAGCTGTTACGAATGGGAAACAAACACACTGGGCGTGGTCATGGCCGTACGCCGAGAGGTGCTTACATCCACGTCCGCACCGTTTGGCCTGGGGGGCTAACACGGGGCTGGGATCCCCCGCGGCCCCACCCCTCAGGGGGGAGTTGCTATAAAAGGCGGGGAGCCGGAGGGCTCGGGAGTTAGTGTGTTCAGCTTAACCAGTGAAGAAAGAAGACCTGCTAGATAGGCCCTGGGACTCCCCTGGATCGCTGTCCTTCTAAGGACCGACCAGGGCAAGCCAGTGGCGTGGCCCCAAGATCCCAGAGCCGATGCTCTTATAAGAGCCGGTCTGGGGACTCAGGGTGCCGGAATCTCAGCTTAACCAGGGCTGAGTTAGCTAGCCTCCCCTAGCCCAGTAGTGGAGGACCTAGGAGTAGGCTAGCTGTGGCATAGATTGTTGATCTCCCAGTTAGACGGGTGAAGGGGCCGATACCTCTTCGAGTGTAGTACATCTCTGCCTGTTATGTGCTTGGTGTTTAATAAATAAGTGTGCCTCCAACTACGTCGTCAAAAGTGTCCTGGAACCTACTACACATGCTCTAAAACAGTTTTTTTTTTTAAAATCAAGGTAACCATCATAAAGTCCCCCATCTCTGAGAATGTGTACATGTGTTGCATAAGGAAAACTCAAGAACATGATCATGTTGTCAAGAAGGGTACATTCATGTGTTCCAATTCAAATACTAAGTAATAATAATAATAAAAATTGCGTTCATCTACTGAGCGAGGACCCCGAGGCCGGCCCAGGACAATTGCTGGCAAGGACCATGTCGCTCGGCTGGCCTGGAAACGCCTGGGAATTCCCCAGGAAGAGCAAGAGTCTGTGCATAGTGTAGTGTATAGTGTAGTAGTGTATAGTGTTTAGTGTAGTGTGTAGTGTAGTGTATAGTGCAGCAGTGTATAGTGTATAGTGTAGTGTATAGTGTAGTGTATAGTGTAGTAGTGTATAGTGTAGTGTATAATGTGTTGTGTATAATGTATAGTAGTGTATAGTGTCGTGTACAGTAATGTAGTGTATAGTAGTGTAGTGTATAGTAGTGTAGTGTATAGTAGTGTAGTGTATAGTAGTGTATAGTAGTGTAGTGTATAGTAGTGTATAGTAGTGTAGTGTATAGTAGTGTATAGTAGTGTAGTGTATAGTAATGGAGAACTAGAGTCTGTCGCCAAGGAAAAAGAGGCCTGGACCGCTACTACTCAACACGCCGCTGCCGCGACCCTCACCAGGACACGCGGACTGAGAAACGAACGAACGTTCATCCCTTGCTGGATGAAGGCTTCCTCTTGCTGGTGGGGGGTTGTTTGACCATACCTCACCATGCTGGCCTCTGATGGGTGGTGAAGGGGAAGAGGTACAGAACTGGTTCAGATATCACTCATCACTGATGTTATCCATGGCCGGGAATCGAACTCGGGTTGCGTGGTTCACAGCGCAGTACGCGAACCACTGCTCCATCATAGAATTACCACACCGTGAAAAAAAATATATATATCAGATTCCAATGCTGTATCAGAAGTTATCAGCAAAGCAAGATAATTCTGAAAAGCAAAATACAAATCAATGACAAAATTTACTAATTCCAGGTGCCAGCTGGTATCCTAAACATATACAATTATTATTATTATTGTCGTAGAGTATTTTCATGAGCATAATGCTCAAGCAGTTATGTCGGTGTGGGTGTTTTTACATCACCACCGTACTGCTGCCGAGCAGGTTCAGCCTTAGGGGTGGGCAATTAGAGTGCCAGCCGAGGGCACAAAGCTGTGAGGGGGCACCAATGATGAATGAGATGACACCGTACATCTACAGATGTGGGGGGGGGGTGGAGCATACACAACAGAAACGTAGAGATTAACAGAGGCACATAGACATGTACAGAGACACACCACTGCGAAGATGACACCACCATCACCACCCCCTCTACCTCTCCTCCGTTGGCGACATTTTGGGGCACAGATATTTTGTTTGTATCCAGGGCACCCTGCTGCCCAGTTGGGTCTGCAATATCCACTGGCCTGCATCACGGGGCTGGCAAGCAAAGCAAATTCCACGTACAACATTGCAGGAATGATTTGATGTTGTACGGATAGAGTGTGTTTTTGTGCGTGCATGTGAACACTGCGTTACTTAGCTTATTCGGCCATCCGCACTGCTTCAAAGTGCACTTAAAATAGTTTTTGTTGGGGGGTTAGATCGCGTAAATATATAAATGTGTCGTTTAACCCGCCACCACCCGACACAGTCAATCAGTAAGGTTGGTCACGTAAACAGAACGTGGCCAATTCGTTACGAGAACAGCACACCGGCGTGTTAGAGAGCCAAGCCACAGCATTTACAATCTGAGTACGACGTTTCACCAGTAATTACAACTAGCTTCATCAGGCGACAGCCTGGCACACACCCCGTGGAAATTTCACAGGCCCGTATACTTGCCAGTGGCGCCTGTAGATGTTGTGCATGTGTGTGTGTGCGGGTTGGCGCTACGCTGCGCTACATACCCGGCGACCTGAGTTTGATTCCTCACTCACGGCCATCACCAGTGACGATTATCCGAACCGATCGTGGGGGCGCTCCCCTAGGTCGACTCAGCCTTAAATGAGTCCCTGGTGTGGTGTGTAACATCACCACTGGGGAGACAAAGGCGGCCGGGCGTGGTGTTGGCCACCCACCTCCTCGTGTGCCGTGCCGGCCTTCACAGGTGCTCGTCAACAGCACTTGCCCCAACAGTCTGTTAAGGCTACACGGGGGATCTTTGTCTTTGTAAAACAACAAAGAGGTGGTAAAGCTTACAACACAATTATTTGCTCTAACAGGCAGCAGAGAAATGTCAAATGGCATGTTTGATAGTTACAGCGCATAGAGAGTGATACATTGTGGTTGTGAAAATATTTTGAAAATCTGGTATCGCAACAGAACGAATTAATGACTTTCATGTTGGGAGATCCTGTGGATATTATTTAACTCACATACCGGTCACAAAGCCTGTCATGAGCCGCCATTTCATGCATCACATCACCCACACAAACGCAGCTGCTCGGCTAATTCCGTCGGCAGGTGCGGTGATTTTTCACAGCAACGCACTCGCTTTCTCTCCCTCGGACACTGATGATGCACGGGCTTACAAAACGCTTGCAGATCCATCTACGCACACACGACAAGAACAATAACAACAACAACAGCCACTAATGGGTGGTGACATCACCATGGCAAATGCGCCAGGCTCGGTGAACTTGGAAGCCACGTGAAGTGGCGTGGGATTGCTGGTGGGAGGTCATAGGTTAAATAATTAATCAGGGTGACGCGCGCACACACACACACAGCCTGAACTCAAGAGGCAATGAATGAAAATGCTTTAGTGCAATGCCAGCTCACGTTCCAATGCAAACTCTGCAATGCATTAATGAGAAATAGCAATATGTGCGGTTGCATAAAAATCGATGCACACTTGTATCGTGCAATATATGCACGTAAAAATACATGTGGATAGTTCCTTTGACCTAATCATGTGGAATGTGTCCAATCTTATCAGATCTCAAAGCTAAGCGGGGTTGAGCTTGAATGAGGCTTGGATGCATGCGAGGTTGTCATGGACATCTGTGAGGCTGAGCTAAGTCGTGGATAAAAAAAAAACATCCATTGTTGAACTGTGCTTCTATGCTCCCTCATCTATTCTCCCTGCCTTCACCAACCTGCGTTTACGAGCGTACTAAAGTATAGTCAAATAATCTCCCATGATCTGCAACAGCATCAGAAGGCCCTCAATCAACAATTGATTGACACAAAGCCGTAGATGTCGATTAGATAGTCGTACATTATGGAGTCATGATTTTAATAAGAAAGTAACAATTACAATCTCGATTTTATTTATTAGATTTTTTTACCTACGTGACTTTACCGAAAGAACCAAAGAGTAACAATTACAAGTTCACTTTATTTTCTTTATTGCATTGCTTAAATAACATATATTTTCATTGCCCAAATAAATGTGTGCGTTATTGTTACAACCATTGTCTCACCCTAAAATACCATTGTTCCACTGGTCGAAATTTCATTATCAACAGTTTTTGCATGAGATCAATTATCACCATCCGTCGGCATTGATCTAGGTAACCCATACATGTTAAGATGCTTATACCAACATTTTTTTTTATGACCAGAATAGTAATGCCAAAATTCCCACTACATCTGGATGCTCAGCGCATACCCTTCAGAATAAAGGAGGCACACCACGAGTTTGGCATGCCTGTACTTTTTGCTGGAATATTTTATGTGATGGCGGAATGCCAATATGTGATACAACGCTTTTAGGATATGTATTTATGTATTCTTGTTCAAAGCAAAATACTGCTTCTCTGAGAATGGAAGTCTTAATATATATTAAATGTACTTAATGTATCCAAGCTCTGAATGCTCTTATCAATTGTGCAAGGTAAATTCACACCAATACAATGAGTACTATTTTAAGTAACGGTAATCATCCTGCGCAGGAAAATGAAGGATAACAGCTTTTGATCTCACCTTTTACGTAAAAAAACACATTTATTACATGGATGTTATTTATTTGTTATGGCCATATATGGATAATGCTGGTACAGTTTACGTCGTACAGAATAATGACCTCAACAATGATGATATGACTTGACAATTCCACTTATTTGGCTTAAAACATAATATGTAAAAATTAAATTTTAATTGAAGGAACTGCAAACTTAAGATATTAACAACCCACTGGTGGAGCCGGGGGGGGGGGGGGCCGGCCCCCCCCCCCCCAATGATCTGATCGAAATCCCTAATTTCGATCAGATCATTTGGGTTTTTATTAGTAATAAATCGGCATTTTGCGACCCCCACTGCCACTGTGTAGCATATTATTATGTGCTCCGGACTCTATGAGACGATAGGACAATAGTCTGAGTCCATAATTGGCAATAAGTAACGGCAAAGCGGTTATAAGTGACTCACAGAATTGTGCGCAGTTGCGTCTACAGCACACGACTTCCCTGAAGGCATTCACCTTCAGCGAGCGCGATGCCGATCACACGAAGCGGTTCGAATTCGATCCTCGATCGATGGCTGCGCCATCGCCGCACACGCGTCGAATAAAAAGCAAGGGACAAGTCCTTACTTACTAACAACTCTTATCATTTTTAATTGCTGGTGGGGTTGCCCCCCCCCCCCTACCTGAAAATCCGGGCTCCGCCATTCTAACAAGCACTGTTTTATTTCAATCGCAATAATTGCACGTCATATTTAAACTGAACTGTCAACAGTGATATATTTATTTTTCCTTTGCATTCATATTTCAAATTTTCGTGGGCTATTTTTGTTCCGCTTTAAGTTAAACATGATTTGCCTGTTCATGTTAAGATAATTGAGGCAGAATAAGGATAGAAGCCTTGGTTCTCATTACCACTGGACTATAAATGCAGTTTTGATTAAAATGAATTTCGAAAGTGGCATCCATTTAATAAATACTGCAGTAATAGTAACGCCTTAGTTATATTCCATGGTTTAAACACAATGGCAAAACGAATCCCTGCAAATGGAATGTGTAATTCCAGTGATGGGCGAAGGGCCACAAACAGAGATAACTACAAACCCAACGTTCGCCTGAGAAGACACGTTGACTTTGCCTCGACAAATGAGGTATTAATCAAATTAAAAATAAAGCGGTGGGCAAAATTAAGATTCATCAAGAGCGCGGGGGGTTTTTGCTGCGCTTGGATGGCCGGAGCGTGACAACGAAGCAGCCGACGGCTCAATCGTGATTATGCATGGCTCCCATTCCCCGCACGGCTAACGAAATGAATATGATTGGCAACGCAGCTCGTGTAGCCCACGCGCGTTCATGACGGTCAATGACTCGTGATGACCGCCTTGTTAAAGGTGCACGTGTTGGGGGTCTCCTGTCAGTCTGTCGCGAGAACAACGCTTTGCTAAGTCGACGCAAAATTTTGTTTCACAATGCGCACGTTACCGAAGCTCAGCGGCCGCGTTTTTTGTTTTAATATATATACAGGGTGCTTCGAAAAAAATGTTAACACTTCTATGGGACTATCGATTTTCATGGAAAAAGAACGGATGATACACCGTGACATACCAAATATATGTTAATAGTTTCATAAAGTCAAAGAGTCTCCACTTGTTCGCCATCATTGTCAACGCGTGCCTGGAATCTTCTCGTGGTATTGTTGCAAATTCTCACAAGTGTTCACATTTATTTGAAACACCATGTATATATACGTAATGACAGCAAATTAGAAATGAACCCTACGATGCAAGCAAATAGGTAGTTTCTTGAAGATTTATATTTTTTAAAAGAGTCATGCTCTAGAGCCTAGTTTGTTAAGAGGATTTACTAAAGGTTTTTTTTATCAATGGAGGAGCCATCTGCTGTGAAGTGTACACTAATAGCCGTGCGATATTATTTACAAGACCGCCACTAATTTGCTGGGCTAATACCTACGGTGTATAAGTGGGAAAATTTACCGTAGCTTCAATGAAAATTTTCTTAGCAAACCCGTTACCTGATCAGCACGATGAGCGATGGCCAAACAACCCTCATGCCTAACAACAGCATGGGGAGGCCTTCACCGGCAGTGGATAGACGATGAGCTGTAGATTCTCATAATTATTCTTAAAATCGGGAAAATATATGCCTTGTTCATTACAGCTTACATTAAACGGAGATTTTAAAGTGCGAATTCGAAAGTAGCCACATTGGAAGTAATTTACTGTAATATTTTTTTTTAAAGACATGGGCAAATAATGGGAAAATGCAGCTCACATAATATTGAACAACATTTAAATAACAACTTAACATTTCACCGTTCAAACTACGAATCAATTACTGAGAGAGTAGGAATTGAATCTCAGGAGGTAAACACTTTGCAGTGTTGGGTCTCCAATCACCATACATTTATACAAATAGCCAAAAGCCTCATTTGTTCTGTAAGCCACCGCCAGTTCAGTCCGGCGGTGATAAGGAGACGAATCGAGAGGAAAAAACAACAGGGAGAAAGATCATGGAAACTTGGGCAGCATCGAGCGGCGATATCATCGGCCGTGTACGAGCCACGTGCGCGAGCGTCGTCGGCCACGTTTGGTGTGAGCGTTGCAGACCGCCAGTGTCATCGCAGACTGCTGTGCGGTCCACTGCCATGAGCATCCACCACGTCTGTGCGTTACGCGCGGAGCAATCCGTCTGATGGTGATGATGGTGAGGATGATGAAGCAGATGAATGCTCAGGACCTCTACAAGAGGCCGTTTGCTAGATGCGGACGTAGCGAATGACGTAAAAGTTTGGAGTAAATGAAAAGCACAACGTGCAATGTTCAAACAGACTTGATTGAAGTCACAATGCATGAGAAAATATATGCAGATTGCATGCAGAACGTACAAAAATGGAATTTACGCATTAACGACAATTATTATTTGTATCTGCTCAGGACAATTGTTGCAGTAGCACACACTAAGAAACGTGAGGTGCGATGTTATATGCACGCTAATAGATTGTGCCTGTCACAAGAAAGTCAATGGAATGTGGGACGCTATGATGCCATGATACACAGCAGACATGACTATTACTGAGACTCACAGAGCCAGACTTAGGCACCAAGAGGATTGAAATGGTTCACTGGTAGATTACCGAGGTCATAGAGCCTAACTAATGGCTGACATGTACATTTGGTGGATAGCAGAGAAATATACCCATCGTGTGAGTGAGAGTGAGACACCCGTCGTGTGAGTGACACCATCTGCGTGTTTCCCTCTTTTAGCTGCCATTCCATTATCAGCTTTGACCATTGACCATCATCCCTTGTGTTCCCTGTCCAAGCCGACTTTGATAACCAGTCATCATGACGTCTTTAAGTTACATTTGTTTTATAATATATGTTATTCTTTCTCTCTCTCTCTCTCTCAGTGAAATTCCCAGCTTATGACTTTCCATTCATGTGTGCATTTTTCATCTTTTGTTCCACGGTATTTGTCAGTGCACATATTTTCTGATGCACGCGTCACAGCAGGTTGTAAGTGCTAGTGGAACACTTTGTTCTTGAGGCACTACGGTTTATTGCTTTTCATTTTCAGTTTTTGAGAAGTGCTTCAATCTGCTATCGATTGCCTCTGTATTTCAGGACTTTGATCTCAATGTACCTTGAATTGGTCGTAGTTATACATATTCTGCTGTTTTCCAGGTACATTCTTTCCAAAAAATGCTTGCATTTTTATAGCGACCTTGTACGTGGCTCTCATGATATACCATAATCGATAACACAACCATCGCATGATACCTGAATCATTGTTATATTCAAAAAGGACAAAACTCACTTGAAGAAACAAAGGCCCATGAGCATCCTATCATTCTTTGCAAAGATTATCAAAACTACTTGCTGGAGTGAACAAAATGATTTCTACAATTGACCACGTGTATTCCAGATTCTGGAAAAGACAAAATGAATATCAAATACCATTTATGCCTAGCGATTGTAGACCCTGGAAATGTATTTTACTACATCTATAATAGTGAGTGACTTCTGAGACACTATTTTAGGAGGCAACAAGGTTTATTTTACACTACATATCTTACACACTGTTCACACACGGGATAACTAATTACGGGTCAGAGCAGCCAACATGCTGTCTGTCCCACGACGCCGGAGACAAAGACGTAGCACCTCGGGTTCCATTCCACCTATAGACAGCCCTGATTCAGCCTCAGGGCTTCCCTTTTATGCCCCCCAGCGTGGCCTGGCACCACCCTCGGCTACGCCCCTTTCTAGAGCCTTCCAGGAGATTCTGGGTCGACCTCGCCCTTAACCAAAGTTGGGTTAAATGTAATACCTTTGAAGTGCCCTCAAGTAGGAAAATATAACCAGAAGTCAAGATGTCCTGTTGCTTTAACAGTGCCCTGCCCTGCATTTCAAAAGAGCATCGACAGTATTTCCCTTCGTAGTTTTAGTCAGGCTAACGTGCGTGTCCCACTTCGTTAGCTGTGTCCCAAATTATAACAATGTTTGATCATTGTTAGGTCTCATGGAACCACTGATGTTCGGTGGCAGAATTCGACACCAATTTCATGCTTCTTGTGCATAATATCTGTAGCGACTGCAAATGTATCAGTGTCCAATGGAATAAAGCAGGGAAGTCAATTATTGGCCTTTTAGAAAAGAAATGAAATGGTGCCTTAAAACGACTTGAAAAAATGTGGCTTTGATGGGATGGAATGTAAAGGCAATTACAAGGCACACGCTTTTTAATAGCGGCTGGACTCAGTGCACGAACTATTAAAGATATTTGAATTGGGTGCAAGAACTATTACATTATTCACAGAAGGAATCAAATAAATGTTGTCTCTCACAAAATATATGGAACGATATATAAGTCACAGAATAACATACACCATGGAGTATAGAGTACGTACATTAGTGGTAACAAATAAATCATGGAGGAAAATAAAATTCCCAGGTTGTCACTTCGCATCTCGTTTTTTTTTATCAGATTAGGTCGAAAAAGTACATTCATATTCAAGGCACTGATACAGTGGTTCAGCATTACAGTGGTCCAGCATTAACCTTCACTTTTTGCTCATATGAAGAACATACGGTGGGGCATCATATGTACTTCATATGCCCCAACGGGCAGAGGGGGCAACACCACTGTTGGTGTCATGGGTATCCAGACACCCCCAAATTTTGAAATTTATGGCCCACAATTTTTCGTACAAAAATCATGCCATTTTTGAGCCCTCATTTTTCTTCCTTCAGCAAGATGACGTAAATACTGGTTATAAAAGGTTAGCGTGTGAACATTCATCTCGGTACTGAGCCGGTAATTACAGTGCAGCAGCATTCCTCTTGTCCATGGCGATATGTGCGGTGAATTTCACGCAATCCTGTCCCGTGATCTATCCGGTAACCACCAGGATCCACGGGCTAGGCAAGACACACCGCCTGCTTCCATAGGGTGGCTGCACTCCATCCCATGGGCCGCATGGCCTGTGAAGGCCCTTGGAGTGGCCTGCCAGGCTATGGCCCACCGAGAAAATATGGCTCGGCGGGCCATAGTAAATATGAGCACATCGTACCTATTCTTCGTTCCCCGCGTTGGCTTTCATTAAAATACAGGATCGAATTCAAAGTTCTTGTATTGGCCTTCAGGCAGAGGTCGTAACCGGGTACCCAATACCCGTACCCTACCCGATACCCGGCTACCCGTACCCAGCCGGGTACGGGTACCCGTTTGCGACCCTGGTGCGGCCGGGTACGGGTGGGCCGTGAGTCAATGGTGAGAAACCGTTTGTCACTCATTTCCCAACGTCTTTTCTCTTCTCACAATTCCAGTTCCTAGAATCAACCCACCCGCGCCTGCAACATGGCTTCATCCTAGAGGTCGCAATCAGGTACCCGATACCCGTACCCGGCCGGGTACGGGTACCCGTTTGCGATCCTGGTGTGGCCGGGTACGGGTACGGGTAAGGAATGAAAACCCGTTTGCGACCTCTGCCTTCAGGGCCCTGAAAAAGTTTGTAGCGCCCGTGGCAAGTGAGCCGGGCCGAGGCTGCGAATTCGTCCTCGTCGTGGACCTGGTCGGGACTCGGCTACTGCACCGCATGGACGTTGCGGATGTCGTCGCCCCCCTTTGTCTCCCCTATGCGATGTTGGCTGATTAATTACCTTTCAGCCTCTCCCCCCAGCTTTCTGTCGCCCCCCCCCCCCAACTACGACTGGGCCTATCCCAACCCTCTTTGTCAAACCATCTTGGTTTGCTGCATCAAAACTACACTACGTACTATAACCACATTCTTTATTTCAGAGTATTGTCATGCTATGTACAATTTTATAATTGCTTTAAAGCGCCTTGGTAAATGCGCTATATAAATCTCATGCCCCTGTCCAGCAACCTCGATCCACCAACTCCGGGCACCTGAGCGTACCAAGGACAAATCTGCATTCAATGTGAGAGAGAACTTTCACTAGTCAGGTGCCTCGTTTGTGGAATATCTTGCCCCAGTCGCTCCGTCAGTCGAGGTTTTTAGGGCTCGTCTGAAAACACGTGTAATTTGTCTTGCGTATCCGTCTGTGTGTGGTTGTTTTCCTCTTAGTTTCAATGTTAAGGGCTTTTTACTGGGAATGTGTTGTAAAGCGCTGAGGCCTTGTGTTAATGGCGCTATATGAAGCTGAGTTTTACTTACTTTTAGCTTGCTGCAAAGTAAAGATTATAAAGATTAGTGAGATGAAAGTAAGATGAACACGAGATAGAAATGAGAGACCTAAAGACAAGCGATATGGCATCATGACCCCACGTTACATAACAATGTCTGCACTTGCGACACGATGACGTTAAGATATCACATGACGTAACATCACATGACCTGCAAGCACACACTTCACAATTTGGTTTACCAGAAAATCTGCTTGAAAAAAGCCTGCTGTAGATCATTATAATGCAGAAGTGAGTTTGAGTGGTGCGAAATATTTCAAAACAGGCGTGAATTGGTAAAAAGAGAGATGATTTGTAATGCGGATTTTTGTGTTTGTTTACATTGTGGTGAATGTAGCAGCCACTAGCAGCTGCAGGGGTCATGTGAACTCATTACGTGCACTCCGTACAAAGAAAAAACATTATTATGTATGTATCTTGAGCTTAGATAATCATTGTATCATTACACCTCGTGTACGTCCTCGACCTATTACCTCTGCATGTAAGGAGTGGCAGAGTTTTTCACTGTCCTACAATGTAAGCGACCGGTGTTTGACCTATGGCCATGCACACTCCAGCCCAACCAATGTATTAGTATCTAAACCTCGCCTGAGCCACCATTACATCCACTCTACACGCAACGAGTACCTCGCCGCGATGAGAAAACGTCACGCCTAGGGCAACACATGCGATACGGTAAGAGGACAATCTGATTCATATTATCGGTCGGTATTGTACTTGCCCTTACGCACCAAATATTGATGTAATTATCCCATAAAACAATGATAGACTGCACACTGATCATACTCTCCACATTTACCATTCTGCATTATCGGTGGAGTTACGTTTCCCCATATTTATCGAGCAGCAGTCCATGTTTTGGCAATGACTAACGTAACATTAATATGAATGTGCAAGCCGGGGAAATTGAATCCACAGCAATTGGGTCTACAAAAAAAACATCATTAAGCTACGTATATGATCAATGAGAAATTAATTTGAAAAATCAGTTATTTTTCTTTCAACTCCATGCCTTCATAGCATGGCATGGATGGTTGCCTTTACCTTGCGGGCAAATGGAACTTAGAATTTTGGCACCAGGCATCACCGCTCTGACGTTAATGGACAAAATTAGGGGGTGAGAAATGGGCAGTAGATTGATGACCACATTTAAGGGCTGTAAAAGAAAGCTTCCTTACAGCCATTAGAACTGCAATGGGCGTGCTGAGTCCATCACTAAATGTGATTCCAAAAGGAAATTTACCAATCACAATTATTGCAGAATCTTCCGTTCCATCATTCATGTGTTCTGGCTATCGTACACTTATTACACGTACGCATCATCATCACGATCCATGGGCACGTTTCGTCATTTCCAATTTCCTCTGTCTTGTAACAAATATGCTCAAGGACTGCCACATTTGTCTGGCACTGATCTCTTCTCATGTAGTCGTCAAGGAATTCTCTGGTAGATCTTCCTCTCTCGCTGAATCCTTCCATTTTTCCAAACAACACATTTCATCTTCCCGTTGTTGTCGTCTATCCTTCATATGTGTCCAAATAGTGACAGCTTCCTTCCCACCACTGCCTGCATCAGGTCTTCTATGTGCCACCTTTTTCTTACATCTACTCAAGCATACTAGGGAGGGGGGAAGGGGGACCCTCAGATAAAAAAAATGCAGGTTGTAGTGATGGATTGTACTTACTGTTTTGTTTTATTGGCTATGAATGAATAAAAAAATACTTATCAAGTATTTAGCTTATTAACTACTCAGTTTGATATCCAAATGTAAACTAGACTGCATGTAATTTTTGGTATATACAGTGCTGCATATGTCGTAGAGATGCACAGCAAAACTTATTTCATAAAAAAACACATATACGTGCATACATGCATTTATGCATCGACGCACTAAAGTGAATTCACACACAACCACAAATATTGCATCAGCAAAAAAATGCGGGCAGGTGTTTAAGGACACCAGAGGTGGATAGAGAACAGATTGCTGCATAAAACTAAGCGGGGTGTCACGTAAATAACTCACAATTTTCCATTAAAATATTGCAAAACTCGCAACATGCTGTCACACATACATACATACACACGCGCACACGCAGAAGGGAACACCACGCTCGCTCTGTAAGTGATGCGGGGCATCCACACGTGTAATTTATTGCCGTGGCTGGATTTATGCAGGAATCGTTTGGCTGCAAATCAGCCATATTTCCCAGCCAAGGGGGTCTATTTTCAAAGAAATATTCCTCCCCAACGTGAGTAGGGGTATGGGTAAACATACTCCCAAAGGTACAGATTAACGAACAAAACCCATCAGCCACATGAACACCTCCTTTGCTGACATATTTGATCGGTCCCACAGGTTACGTTTAAAAAAAAAATGTTATACGTTCTCTTTTTCGAACCATCCGCAAGTTGAGGATAATTCAAATGTAAGCTATGAAAGATGTACGAAGAGGTTCAGCAACTTCTAAATGAAGTTCTTCTAAATGAAGTTGCTAAACAAGTTTGGTGTAAAATTTGCAGAGGTCAGATGATTGTTGGTTGATGTGGCATTGAAATGAGGAATGGGAGCGAACATCTATCAAATTTCACGGCCAGCAGGATTAGGAACATCATGAAAACCTTTTTATTATTATTATTAGGAGCTTATAAAATGGACACGGAGGAGCCCATATGGAGAAATTAGAAAAGGAATTGAAATTAAATTGACCTTATTCTCACAGAGGTCTCTTTCTCTGTAATTTTCCACCATTGCCGGTCCAGCTTGGGCTGAACACTTTGTGAAAAAGCTTCATAGAGCTCATCGGGTTATTCCAGCTTAAATACAATGTCTGTGTCTACAGCAAATTCAACACGGGAGGCGACCACAGGCTGGTGGTACAATGCAAATCGCTCATCAACATTGCTCATGAGAGGATACATATATAATTATATGCAAAACAAACGAGACATTTTCTATTTAAAAGCTAGCTCTGGATGTACGGAAATTTGGAATGATTCTAAGGAATAGGTTCAAATCCATAGAGATGCAAAATTATCAACAAAAAATGTAAGTCAAACCGTGGCATGAAAATAACTAGTAAGAATGGAATGTTATTTTTAAGTAGATTTCTGAAACACAAAAAGCATGCCGCAGAGAAGGATATGGATGGGAATTTAAATTTCAAAAATATACAGGATTCGCATTCATCTAAAATACAGACGGTCTCCAGTTTACGACGTTTTATTTACGATGATCCACGTTTACGACGTTTATATAATGCCACCACTAATCTATTTATGATGCAGAAACTTGATTTACGACGCATTTTCCGACATAACTGAACGCATTTGAGCAGAGTCAGTCTGGCTTCCGATGTGACTTGGCGCGGGGCTTTTGTTATTCTCAAGTGTCTTTTGTGGATGCTTACCTATTGAACCCTGTTAAATGTGGCTGATAAAAGGGAAAACACATCGGCAAGTGATGTTTCTACTGCTTCTACTGTCTACGGGAAATAGGGTCCAATTTACGACGATCTGATTTAACGAAGGGGCTTCCAGGAACGCGTTGCTTTGTAACACCGGGGACCACCTGTATTAGTAAAATAATCATCATGACAATTTTGGAAAGAATAACACGTAATGATGTTCAGAAAAAAAACTAAATTGATGATTGGAAAATGTCAAATCGTAATTCTTGGAGACCAAAATGGAATTGCGATGCATGATAGAGACAGTTGTCAAATTAGTGGAGGCATTTCACGCAGATTTAAAAAAATTTAAATCGTATACCTTAGCAAAACGAATCACTTTTCACACTAGGAGAAACTTCCAAATGTCACCCTTCTTAGTATAGTCTGTTCTCCTATAACGCGGGAGTTGCGTTCCTGAAAAACACCACATTATGGAACAATCGCGTTATAATAAATAATCTATACTATAAGGGTAAAGCACAGTCTGCGATAACACATGAGGTGCGTACGCAGACCGGACAAAGACTGAGACGTGTGGGTAGCATATAGAAGCATCCAGCAGCATCCCAATGCCTTGTTCGATGTTATGCCGAAGCAGCCATACGACCGCTTGTTCCGACTCGCGCGACGCAGTTCCGTTCACTCGATCGCGTCATATCCAATTCGACCTCTGCATTATAAAAAATGCGTTCCCTAATACATTCACCGTGTTAAATCCAATTTGAAAACACGCGTCATAGCAAAAGGGACTGTATTAAACAAGGAAAGCTCCTGGACCAGATGGCATATGCAGTAACTGTGGAAGCAGAACCAGTTTAAATCAACTTGGTTGATCTAATAAATGTTGATAGAGAAATGAAATACTTTAATCGCGGGATGTCTCATTATTCTTCAATTCAAAGATGGAGACAAGACAGATTTAAATAATTACAGCCTATTTTCCTCTTATCTTATCTTATGTATATATATATAGGCTTTAAATGGATCCTGAAGATCACGGCTAACTGAATATGGCAAAATGAAGATGCAGCCTACCGTGTAAGAGAGCTTGATTTATAAATGTTTCCCTACCATTGATTTGCAAAGTTACTGTTAATGCTAATACAGAAAATTAGTTCTAATACAGAAAATATATTCCTGGCTTTTGTAGAATATGAAAAAGGCATTGTATTTAGTTTATAAACTTAAAGAGCAATCCATGTTCGAGCAAACTCCAACATTAATTAAAAGACATACACACATTCTCAATGAGCATTTGTAAATATCCAACATTTATGCTGGGATTGTACAAACAGCATACCAATGAGTACAGGGTACAGACAAGGAGACGGGGCCATCAGCAGGGCAAATCGCGGCAATTTCAGAACATTTTCTGGAAATTGGATGAGAGAAAGGCATAAAAGGTGATTGACTAAATATTGGCCATGTCAGATTCTCCGGCAACCTCGTAATTATAACGGCGAATGGAAATGAACAAAAGAAAATTACTTACAATGTACCAAAGAAGGTTGCAAAGTGTAGCCCGAAAATAAATGCAGTATCATAAAAACAAAACTCATGCACAACAGGTTCAGTATAAACTACAAAATAATTGCTGGAGAGACACAACTGTAAAACACAATAGAGTATGTTTATCTAATGCAATTATTGAAGACAGATCGAGGTCATAAATGACGATGAAATAAAGAGGTAAGCAAGAGCCATTGGAGTTCTTTTGGAAAATGGAATTTGATAAAGCAATTCGACTTCGCAACATAACTTTTAATAGCTGCATGTTACCTTATTTGGCATATGCATAGCAAACATGGACACTGGCAAAGAAAACTAAATTAAAGAAGATACATGTGAAAGAAACCGTGGGAGATGCATGCTCGGTAGGTATTAACACTGGGAAGAGACAGAGAGGATAACGTTGATTCGAGAAGAAACTCATTATAGACATCATCCGAGTAAGTGGCTTTGGGACAGGACATATCGCTGTAAGGGATTATTGCCAATTGAGGAGGCTGGTGAAAGAGTGGCAGCCAAAGTGTAGGGAACATGCCCAAATAGCTTGACTACTGTCGAGATGGATTGATGACATTAACTCACATGCACGCACCACAACGATGGATTGTCACATCACAAGGCTGCGAGGGATGGCAACGACTTGTTGAAGCCTTCATCATATCGTGGATAGATCATGGCCGCCGATGATGACATTTGTTTACATGTGTAGTGATGTAAAATGGATCACTACGGCGCGTAGCGCTGAGTGCAGTGTAACAAGGAAATATGGGGACAGAGGTGAGCACACCTTGCAGTACCGCAGTGGGTCACTGGGGGCGTGGTACCGGGTGCTAGCAGAAAGAGGCAAATGAGCCCTACCGACAGAATAGAGAATAGCAGCCACTCCGCCAGCGCAACGAGTAATTGCCGCATAATTTGTCACGAGTGCACGTGGTGAGGGCTGCTGGCGGAGGGGGGATATGAGGACGAGTCACCCCGGCTCCGGGTGAAGCGCGTGATGGGCCAGGGTGAGGGGTACGGGGAACAGGTGACCGAGGGGACACGGGTCGTGTAGCCGAGAAGCTTCTAGAGAGTTCCTGAGGGGGGCGTGGTTAAGGGCAGAGCCGGGCAGGTAGCATGTGCGAGGTTGTCGAGAACCTTCGCGAACGTTCGAGAAGGGTGGGCACGGCCGAGGGTGGAGCCGGGTCGTGCATATCGGGGCTGTCCGTGGGTGAAGCGGAACCCAGGTGCTACGTCTACGTCTCCGACATCGTGGGTCAGACAGCACGTGGCTGCTCTGACCCGATTGTAGTTATCCCGTATAGGAAAGAGATCGGAGTATTATAGCCCCGTGGGTAACAAGAGTGAGAGACAGGCGTATTAGTCCCGAGTGTAACGGTGTCGTGTGAAGTGTAAAATAAACGTTGCCTCCTGAAATGATTCACTACACATGTGTACATTATTGTAAATCAAGTATGCTACTTCCAATGAACTGCAGACGTGTTTACAAACGAAGCCCACTGCACTCTCCATTTCTTCTACCGATTGTGCAATGTGCGGCAGCTGTAACGAGTGACTTGTTCAGAAAACTCATGCAAGGGGGCCAAAGACACAGGTCATCCCGCAGCAGCAGACACATCGGCATTTAAAGACCTATGGATTGGTGGGAAGAAGGGCCATCTGGGGTGTAAAGCATCCCCCCCCCCCCCATTAGTGGCAGGGCAACTCTGCCCTTCTTTGGCTCCCGTCTGCGCGCACTCCCGGCTAATAGTGTGAACAGCGGAACTATATGACCTTTAGTCCTTAAACTTCTCACTCTCAGCCAGAGTGCCAGATAATGCTGCAACACAGGGCATTTTACCTATTTTAAAATGACAAATCTCTGTACGTATGGCAATTTGCATAGCAATTTCGGCTCCACATCGAGTTCATACGACACTGACGCGTGCTGGTGAAGAAGCAGTGATCACGTGATGTTCGTGGCCAATGAAGGGGCGATTGGTATTGTGCACCGATAAGTGTGCATTGTCATTTTGGCGTTTTATGTTAAGAAAAGGATTTGATTTTGAATAAACAAATCTATGTGTTCTGTCTCGGGTTTGTAAGAAGATTTTTTTAATAGAAAAGCAATGCTGATTTATTTTTTGTACAGCGGTACAACACCAAGGGTTTTTCTTTCTTGCACAAGTTCAAAGTCACACTGCCATTAAAACGAAATTCCATACGGTAATTGATGCATACACCATACAGTTTGAATTATCGGCTGTAAAGTACTGAAATTACTCGTGACTTCAAGGTAATGTTCGTTTTCACCCCGTGAAAGGATCCAAAAGCATTCCAACATCTCCTCTCCCACCTCTATGTAGACCATATAGTAAGCCACTGGAATCAGGAGGAACAGCAGAACTACATGGGCTAACAACTGAAGCCGTTTTCTTGTCCTTCCCCTGCACCTCCGATTAGCATGGTTGGCCACGTACGGTGCGGAAGACGTTCAACATGCATTACGTACAACAGATATTGACAATGGCATTTAGCTTCTGAACATTTGCTATACGAAAGAAAAGAATAACATGCCATCGTTTTGTTCAAGTATCAACGTTAACTGAACAGAACAATCGTGGCATATATATTCTGCTTTGTTTTAAACTTTGTGTCCTTCAAACAGATACCTTTCATTTAAAAATATATCTCTCAGAGTTTTTTTTGGGGTTAGATCGCTTGAATATAAATGGGTCGTTAATCCCGCCACCACATGACACAGCCAATTAATAATGTTTGTCACGTAAACAAAACGTGCCAATTCGTTACCAGCTCAGCACACCGGTGTGTTGGAGAGTAAACCGACAAAATTTAGAATTATGGAAAAATTGGTCACAAAGCACACGTGTGAAACATTAAAAATATAGATTGAAAGAAACATCAGCTTCACAACACAGGAAGTGTTTGAGGTCCATGTTTGGGTTCAGGGCTCAAATAGGGAAATCAAATAGGCGTGTCACTTAATGCGTGTATAGGTAGTGTCGCGGTTAGCGCGCTGTGCTATGAACTTGGCGACCCGAGTTCAATTCCCGCTCACGACCAACACCAGTGACGATTGTCTGAACCGGTTCTGGGCCTCCCCCAGGTCGACTCAGCATCAAATGAGTACCTGGTGCGGTGTGTAAACATCGCCACTGGGGAGACAAAGGCGGCCGGGCGTGGTTCTGGCCACCCACCCTTTCGTGTGCCGTTCTGGCCTTCATAGGTGCTCGCTAACAGCACTTGCCCCAACAGTCTGCTACAGGTTCTACGGGGGATCATTACAGGTAGGGGCTATTGCCTGCTGAGTGCAAAAATACTCCACCTTGTATTCAACTCACCAAAATCACACGTTTGTGTGCACAGTATCTGGCATGCAAAATAGCGTTGCTCCTTTCCAAATAATGTCCACTACAAAACCTGATTAGACTCCTTAGAAAATAAACAAATGCTTGTCGAGCGGGGATATAATCTGCCACTTCAACGAAAAGTCGAATAAACACGTTTATACCAGTGAGACGTAAAATTCGAGTTGTTCTCTTGAAATGTTCTATTTATTTATTTTACCACTCGGAACTGATGGCGCCCAATTAGATGGCGATACTTGGTGGCTTCTGTGCAGCTGGCTAATGTCGGGGGTGTCTGGGCCAAGACTCCTTGGGGAAATGCAGCACTCAAGAGGAAGAAGGACGACTGACAAAGGAGGGATACAGTCACACGCCGCATTAGCAGAATCCTCTGCTAAAGAGATTACATTCTTGCCCTGCACTGCCACCAATACTCAGGATGCCAGTTAATGAAATTTAACAGAAGTGCAGTTTTTTTTTATCGTTAAAAAACAAAGCAAATCTGATTCACGTCAAAAAATAATTATTAAGTAGTGCACATGAGTGATATGCGCATATATGTATGGGAATCTCAAGAGCTTTGGAGCTGCTTCTAAACCACCAAATGCATGGGAATACATCAATAGTGCATCAGAGCGAAATGAGCTGCAATTGGTCTGCTCCGTGCCAAAATCGAACCGAGGGTTATCTAAGTGCAAGCATGCTACTCTAACATAAGCCAAGCCTCGGCATGATTTAAGGCACACTCACACGTGAACACATTTCACATCTTGACCAATAAGCATTCCGTACCAATTTAAATCGACGAAGCCCGTTGTATTCTGGCGCCGAGTTTTGCACGCTCGTCTCTGCGCAAGTAGACGCACCAAACGGTGCTTTTCAGAGTAATGGTATAAAAGCACTGAGCCAGGAAGAGTCGGGGAACGACTTGGGTGGGGAGAATCAAGTGATCCAGCCCCCCCGGACGGAAACTGTTTCCACTACAGCTGTGGGTTTTGCGTAGATCTAACAGAATATTTGCGTTCATACCATGAACGCCTAGGGGCTAAGGAGCACAACAACAACAACAACAACGGAAGAACGACTACAGCTCGCTATCCCGTTCTGACTCGGCTGAATCCGCATCGGAGAGCAAAAGCGTACGGCAATCCCCTCCGCGTTTCAAAGGCTCTGCACGGGTATTAACATGAGTGCTGCTCGCACGCGCGCGCGCGCGCACGTGGCGTTTAGGGCAGTTTAATAATGCATTGAACCGAGAGCCACCACTAATGCGGAGACTGGCGGCTCAAAGTTTGAGTCGCGCGCCCGCTGGTCGCGCGCTCACACGCCCGAGCCTCTCTCCGTCGAGCGCGTCTCTGTCTGGAAAACCAAGGTGACGCATTTATCACATCGTGTCCTGTGCCAGTGCACGTGCATCCCCACCCCCATACATTATTTTGAAAGGTCAGAATATTTATACTGGAGGAATCCGATGAGATGTTTCAGAATCGGTCCTGCACACCCCCCCTCCTCCTCCTCCCGTGCACACCCGGCCCTGACCACCGTGGTGAAGTATGGTCAAACAGCCCCCCATGACCGATATTCTGATCAGTGGATTGATAAAAGGCTCAAGATTATGATTTTTTGGAAATAATATGCAATGGCGATTCTAGCATTGGTCTTACCACTCATTCCGTGCTTTTTTTTCTTCACTCGAAGTTGATTACGATGCACTGTGAGTGCATACCCACAGCTGTTCTTAAATAATTGTTATTTTATGTCCGGATTCATTTAAACCATGGATAGTGTAAACCATAATTGGGTATTTATACAACTGTGCACAGTAGAAAGCGCCATGAATTCACAAGCAATCTGGCAACGCTTTCGGCCATTAAGCAGAATACGTGTAATTTAATTTTAGGCAAATAAACTGGTCACTAATTGCAGAAAAAGCATCATTAACGCATTTTGAATTCAGCCCCTTTTACATACCCCATTACTAAAATTGTTAAAGCACAATATATATTAAATTAGGGGCAAATATAATTATGTTTGCTGTCACTGCGCGGAAATCTATCGTTTAAATGTTGTGTGATGGCATTTTCATTAAGTTTGTTTTCTTCTTAGTGTGGGCAACAGCTTCTAATTAACGTATGTGTACTTGATTTGATCTCAGCCAGAACGGTCAGGAACGCTGTCGCGGGATTTATTTTGGTCCACCACATCCATCTTGCCTCATTTTATCCTCACGATAATGTGGTTGGGGTGTGGATTGTAGATAGGTTAGAAAAGCAGAGGATTATTGTACGGATGGCCGCACCTTGTAACTCCAGTGTCAATGCCTTACGCTCATATAATCGCTACTTCAAGTTGGCCTGGCAGGGCTTCAGAAGTAGTGAGTGAGAAACGAGGCCCTGCGTCTTATGTGTCAAACGGTGCGATTGATGCCTCCCTGCTTTGTCCCGCTTTAAGACTGCGCGGGTTTCAGTCATTCACCTTGGGCCACCACAGTAGGATACTAAACATGCCTCAGTCTGGCTTCATGACGGCAGTCCGATTAGCTCGCACCTCCGATTATTAGCACGGTTGGCTACGTACGGTGCGAAAGAAGTTCAACATAATACGAGCTTTGTGCACATTTGCAATTGGTTAACTGTAGTAGAGTTTGGATTTTACCATAAGTGTACTTGCCCAAGATAGACTTACATTTTTACTGTGTTTATTATTTGAACTGTACTTTACATTGCCTCAAGACCGTGGTGTTTACATCCTAGTTATTGTGTGGTTCAAATCCGAGTGTCCAAGATTGATCCTGTCCTCGATAATCCCCTTAAACCAACGTTTCCACTCCCTAGTAACACCGTGAATCCTTCATTACTCACGGGTTACATTTGTTAGCTACTCATAGTTATATAATTTAAATAAAACATTGAGCAAAACATTGATGCCAGCTGTTCACCAATATACACTAACGCAAATCTAGAATTACAACCTAAGAGTATGCACTAACGCATATTTAAATCGTTTGTTTACAGCATTTATACAAAGTACAATCGCCAAATAAGCACCGATATGATTTGTTTCGTGCGTGGTTAAAAGTGAAAGATCCAGCCGGGCCTATAAAACAAGGCCTAAATACCTAAGGAATGCAAATGGCCTGAGGCATGACTAAAATAGAACTCAACCGGTGCTATTACATTTCCAGTACTATAATGCATGCTATGATTCACTTGCTGCATGGCAGACGAATGGCATTCCTCATTCGTTGGCCAGCAGCTACCATGCAAAGTGCATGGTATACGGTTCTGTTCTGTGGCTAAAATTGCCATGCACCATCACAATCGCCATCTTTCCATAATCCATCCTAACCCTAATAGAGGTTGGGTTTTTTTACGATATTGGTCGCGAAAGCCTCTGTGTTAAACTATCGTAACCACAGAACAAATGGTTTATCTTCTTCACGCAAGAATTGTTTGCAAAAATAACCTCGCTATAAGTAATCTACCAGCCTTTGAAACGTTGAAACAAGCAGTATGTTAAATGTGCTTGGACATATTGGTCCGCAAGGGTCATTGGTTCGGAAGGCCCATAGGTATGGGCACAAAATCTGTGTTTTATTTAATGTGCTGAAATGGACTCTCTGTTCATTACATATTCAGAATCTATCATCCTCCACCGCAGTACACAATACATTATATAAACATATTATATTTATTTTAGTGTTGCATTTCTAGTTAAATGCACATTTTTGGAGGGATTATACTTGTTGGAATTTTTTTTTTTCCAGGGAGCCATTGAATGTGACCTTCAATATATCACAACCACCACCGTCATTTCTCTATTTAACATGCACTGTAGCTCCATTGTGCTTATCCTGCTCGTCTTATCAGAGACCTCATGCCCTCTGCTGGAAATATTTAATAGGCTCCTATTGTGAAAGTTGTGAATATCCACGATTACATTTTTGTATTTGAATTTTATTTTAAAACATCCATCTCGTCTGAGTGAACAGCAGAGATTAAAAAAACCCACATTTTTTTTTAAAATAGTACATGTACTGAATACATTTTTTATAATTTTACTTTGGTTCCCATGTTGCATTAATTCATGGATTCGCTTGGCTCATTTATACTTATGCGCAATTGTTGAAAGAATAAAAAACATTTAAACACCACTCGACAAATCGTCATTTTTAAGTGCCTGTGTAGCAATGTGGGTGGAGTTAGCCTTCACTTTTAATTTGCCACGCTTAGATTCATGGTCCGTTCCACTTAAACAGGAGGCCTCATCCCATTACATGACACCACACTCCAGATAAACAAACCACACGTGCATCTATTGCTTTTATGCAACCTTATTTACGTAACAGATCTCCTTCCCTCCTTTCCCCCCCCCCCCCCCCGTTCCCCATCCCCTTCTGCCTCGTCCATCAACATAATCCAGAACTTTTTCAAGCACATTGCATGCCCAGTGCAGTCAAATTCATTCAAAGTGACATGTTCTGGGCTAAGGCACTGCATATAAAAAAAAAGCGCCGGTGAGTGTTATATCTTCTCATAAATCACCCCTTCAATTAACGTGAGATGTAATTAACACTTGTATATTGCGCAGGCAATCTGTCACCTGTAAAGCGTGCCAGGGTTCACCTGGTGGCCCATTCCGCAAAACGGCACCTGAGGTCCACCTAGACAATAAAACCATTGACCTTATGCGCAGTCTTCAGCATCATAAAGTTGCTCATTTCAATCTGGAAATCCCTTTAGAAGTCGTTGGAATTCAATGCAATGAAAGGCATTTCACACAAAATGCTTCGTAGCAGGCTAAGGAACACTTGCAAGCCTATCATGCCCATAATCCTTTCAAAATATAACATCCTAAATTGGCAGGCTATTTGGCGGTTGTGAATGAAAGGCACGCAAAAGCATGCTTTGGTAAAAGTATGGATTAAAACAATTAAAATGTTATCTTTTTTTATATCAATGTGTATTTCATTCGATACCAATTTAAACTACACGTTTTTTTTTTTATGTGACCACAATTTGAAGGGAGAAATCCAAGGTTACCTCTCGTGTAGATTCAATCTACCGGACATTAACGAATGGTATTCATGAGAGACTTAGTTGATAGGGCAAATAACAAACAAAAAAAGATTTAACTTTTGCAAGACAAATGTGAAAAAAAGCAAAAAAAAACCACAAAACATCACAGAATTTATTGGAGTTCTCTGCAGTGACAGGCATTCATGTAAGCATAATAGGGTTTAGTGCGTCATCATTCACGATGAATACATGTCAATTTTCTAAGGGATGCATTCTAGCCACACAAGAATAACTTCAAGCATTCCCTCTACATACGAACGAAAACAATGCTACGAGGATAATATTAAGCACGGATTTTCACAATAAACGTGAAATAAATGCGTAATGTCTCATGTGGAAAATCACTTCTAACCTCGGAGAGACCCGGCGTTCAGGTGAAAAACACATTATCGTGCAACTCCGCTCTTAAAGCAACCATTTTGCCTTCCCAAAGAAAAAACGCATTATTCAGTCTGTTTTCGTTCCATGATTTAAAAAAAAACTAATACATTTTTCATCTCCAATGCTGCAAAAATGTGCTTAGATATTCTGACCAATGTGTGTCGATTGTTTTCTCTCCCAACAGCAACGGTAAGCGGTTGTGGCCGTAATGTACAGAAATACCTATTATTGACAAATGTTCGGATTGCATGACAGACAATAAAGAATCTGCATTTCTTATGCGCAAACACATTTATTTAAAGTTGCGAGTGCATTACAGTGCGGCACCAGCTACAGCACACACTTCACAGAAAATAGGGCGTATATATTATTTAAACACGTTGCAACGAATGATACAAAACAAAATCCACCATCAAGAAATGTAGCTCACATAAAGGGAGCATGGCTTTCCGTTATGAGTTGGGTTTTATCGGCAAATGTTTGTCAAGTTTATTTTTGTAAATGTTTCCGCATTATTGTTTGCGAAAAGCAAGCGAGTTGTGATTAATATTAACCGACAGCTCAGAGAAACTGCATGAGTTGTGCATTCAGAGACCGATTATTCAACGTGCACACACATTCTGTTGCTTGTAGAGAAATATTTTCTAAGTGTATTGCGATGTTACAGCACAATAGGATTTGCCAATATTGTTTTTCCATGTGGTTTGGTCCCGACCCTGACGACTGTATATTTGTGGTTTGTGTGTCTCTCTCCCTGTGGTCGTGTGGATTTTTCTTCGGGTCCTTCGGTTTTTCCCTCCACATTTAGAATCGACGTGCGTTTCTGAGCATTTGCCTGCAATACATTTACACGTGATAGATCACATTCCTGCGGAGGGAGCTGGTAGGAACGTTGGGTTGCTCGGTCAATGGCCAGGGTCAACGGCGGCGTGGTGTATTTTGCAAATATGCCCGACTGTGAGGGTGGGCACAAGCCGGCGTGAGTAGGTTAAACGTTGAATTTTATAAGGGCACCACGGGGTGACAAGCCCCTCCCCACCCAGCCCCACCCTCCCCACCCAGCCCCTCCCCACCCTCCCCACCCAGCCCCTCCCCACCCTCCCCACCCAGCCCCTTCCTCCCCACCCAGCCCCTCCCCACCCAGCCCCTCCCTCCCCACCCAGCCCCTCCCCAACCTCCCCTCTCCACCCAGCCCCACCCCTCCCATTTTTGGATGCACGACGGATGGACGGACACAATAATCCGCTCTGGGCTGGTGGAACCAGGAGGTTCCTACCAGTATCACTTCGTTGAGCTATCACTTGTGGCCAGATCGCTTCTGAAAAAGCGCTACATTGCTCAGTGGGCCTTACCTGGTAAAATAAGAAATTGTTTCGTTTTATTTCTAATAGTTAATACTGTGGATAGGAGAGGAATGGGCATCAAGCAGATTAGCAGTTTTAAGTGTTTTGGTGCAATAGTGATGAGGCAGGAGGGTGCAATATAAAGGTAAGGCAAAGTGCTAAGGCAGAATGGCATAACTGGAGGCTTTTTAGAATTGTACATCATAGTAAAACTGACATGGACAATGTATAGAAGCGATTCAAGCAGTTATGTCGGATGGCGCAGAAACATGAGCACTCGGGAAGAAGAAGAAGAGAGAGAAGAGAGTGTTTGCAAAGACAGAGATGAGAGGAATAACACGGAGAATGTTAGAAACATCTCTACAGGAAAGTAGGAGCCTTAGCAGGGGTCACACTACTGCAATCATGCCGAGGTGAGGGGGGCGAAGCTTAGACAGCTTGTGCACGTGTTGAAAAGAGCCAAAGAAGCATCAGGATATTTATTTACCCTGGACAAATCCGATGAGCTATGAAGCTCTTTTTCACAGACGTCCAGGAGGTGCGGGTCAGAAGGTTACACGCGACAAACAACACAATGCACTTAAACTAAACTATTTTTGTTATTTTACCAGGTAAAGCTCACTGAGCTATTGAGAAGGACTGTGCAGTGAAGAAGAATGCATGGAGAAAGGCATGAGACTGTGGATGTGGTTGGAGAAGAGACAGAAGCAGGTGGAGCAGCCGACCCAAAGCAGGAGTTGGGAATTTGGCCGGGCAGATCTGAAGGGAGACAACTGGATGACACTGTGTAACCACAGTACATACCATTACCAAGAATGTTCTAAAGTCAAAGAGAATTAAATATCAATGTCTGTCTCCTAACTTAACAAAGTATGGTAGGATTCAAAGTCGAAGCTTGAGTCAAGTGTTGAAATTCCACATTCATATCTTAGGGATTATTATATGCATAGAACTAATGCTGATGTTCCACAAAGTGGTACTAATTTTATCTATACGAGAGAGATGATAAGATGAGTTGACCTTCAATATGGTTTTGAGAGCCCATAACTTTTTGTTTGTCAGTTGGGCACTCAACTAGATATCCATTATTCTTACTTAGCCTCACATACTGTGTGGAATCACTGAGCATGACAAAAACTGCGTGTGTGTGTGCGTGTACATATATCTAAAAAAATGCTGCCCACGGTTTGCATCGTAAATGCAACGTGGTGCATGGGCAAGGGCTGGCGTTGTGCTTGAATATAGAGCAAATGTAGCCACCGATGACGCAATGCAATATCTGAATGTATTGTAGCTTCCGCGATAATCGATTGTAACTGAACCAATTACAAAACGAAACATAATAAAGAGGTGGTGGTAGGGGGTGGGGGGGGCAGGAACCATTCACCTCGTGGCATAATGTAGCAAATTGCAAACCGTTAAACAATACAGAGCGCCAAATCCTTAAATTTGCATTCTGCGGCCGTGGCGATGATCTGAAATATGGCTCACCTGTGACAATCCGGCTTTTCCAGCAGCAGGTTTTGTTCCACGTCCGGCAAGATTGCTTTTGCTGTCCTTTGTACTCGAGCCTTAAAGGATGTCAATCCAATTACAGTGCCACGTCTGCAGTGAAATGGCGCCGAGGAAAATAAATCTCGCAAACTACAACTGATCCTTATGGCGGTACCCAAATAATACAGAATGGCCGAGGCAATTAAATACTTTATTTCTGGGACACTATTTTTTCCAGGGGTGTACTTAACTCCGCGGCAGGGGTACCAATCAATCCGAAATCGGTGCCACACTCCGCGATGTCGAAACGCAGCGAGGACGATTGCGCCGAAACCCTGAACGCTCGCGGTACGCACCGTGGTGGTGCATCGTTGTGTCTAGCTCGTCGAGATGAGTCGATTGCCGCATCGCCGACCATCAACAGACTAAAAATGACTGGATCACGGACATTATGCGAGAAGCGGGGTATTATGTACCCCGCGGTACCACCATAAGGTTCAATTTACAAAAATGCAATATTCAACCAGATCTTAGTTGACTTAAATGTGTTGTTGGTAAACAGCAGCAGACTTTTTATGTTATGTATTTCCAAAGTATCACTTGGTCTTTATTATAGTTTTTTTCAAAATTACAATTATATGCCCTAATCCATTGCTTCACAAACATTTGCTAAAAAAAACCATAGTAAATGAAGTTGATGTTAACTTGGATAAACAGCATCAGTTTGACCGTGTTGGAATAATGAATACTGCCTTGTTCATGTACAATATTGGGAATATTCTGCCAGTGATATTCAGCCTCGCAGTTGCAGTGTACCTCCTACAAGCTCTTAATAAGGCATATATTATCTGTTTAATTGCATGTATGTTAAACTTCTTTTGCACTGTATTCAACCATCCGTGCTAATCGGAGGTGCTAATAATTGTCAGCATACTGCAGAAAATATGTTTGAAAATTACTCCATTTTATTTACACTTTCACACAATGTAAAATAATAACTCGGACACTTAGTTAACACTCAATGACTTGTTTTTTTTTAATTCATACATTTTATAACATGAGTAGAGTAAATTTACATCGCCATGCAGCAAAAGGGAGAAAGCTGAAGTTCACTGGATGTGTGGGCTTAAAGTTCGTTTTTGGGGTTTTTTTGCTTGTAAAATGTAAGTAACATAAAAGGGATATTATGAAGCGCACCAACACAGCACGAGGCATCTGAGTCTCTGAATTGCCTACACACACACACGTCACCATTCGCCCACGTGCCCACCACCTATGTCATTGGTGACCTATGACGAAAACTGCTGTACGATTACGGTAGTATCTTGATTTGAAGCTTTCGTGACTGCAGGAATCCATACTCTTTGGTTCTTTCGGTAAAGTCACGTAGGTATAAAATACGGTAGTATTCGGATTCACGGAAATATGTTGCGATCCACCCATGGATGACGATTCAACGTGTTTGCCACTGATGACCTTCGTGAATTTTCTCGTGCTTCCCCGTAGCGATGTCACCTGTACGGGATGTGTGCACCACAGGATCAGTGCGAACCGCTGATCTATGCAATGCCATGCAATTAAACATAAACTATGATTTTCACGTAAATGAGGTATAAGTTACCAGATGTGTGCATTAATATTTAAATAACTTTTTACACAAGTGGAGAGCTAATGGGTTGACGCTAGATCACTCTTTTATTAATTATAAAGACGTTGACACTATTAACATCGAGGTGGCCTTTTGCAGGCGACTTAAAATGCAAGTGTAATTGTTGCAAAAATCGCTTATTAGGTTAGCCACGAAAATAATCAACATTGTAAGACACAACATTTGTTTTAAATGCCTTGAAGAGAACCGTGTGTGATTAAAGTGGATTTCGAGGAGCTTTCGTCATTTTGTGGCTGGATGCATCGTGATGCATTGCAGGGGGCTTTGTGCAACAACAAAAAGCGACTCGTCAACAGCAGGCTTGAATTTCGATTTAAAGCTTTCGTGACTGCAGGAATTCATCTTCTTG
>CM025660.2:2072573-2089172 GCA_014621495.2 Entosphenus tridentatus | reverse complement strand
ATTTTATTATTTCCATTCTACGTGACTTTAGAATGGAAATAATAAAATAATAGTGATTTTTTTTTATTATTAATTCCATTCTACGTGACTTTACCGAAAGAACCAAGAAGATATTTCCGATGGGTTCACTTTGCAGCCGTGGGTTTTGTGAGCATGGCGCACCGACCAATGGCGCACTGCAGCCCGAGCCGAAAGCCAGATATTACTCCTCGTCAGTGAAATCACCACGTGTGCCGAGACACTTGGAGGCGGCGGATGACGGAGACGTTGCTCGTAGTTTCACGGAGCTGCTTCGCGACTTCAGCAGGTCAGTCCTTTCGGGCGACCTTAGTTGTGTAACTCTACCCCACTGGGTGATTGCATCAGACGCACAAACTCGTTCAGCTATTGATAAAACCCCAAAATTACCACTTTTTTTTACTTTAACCTTCCCACAATGCCCCTGCATCTGTGAAAATCATTGGTTGCACATGAGAACAATGGAAATGCCTGAACCACTGCTCCATCGCTGACCTTTGCTCTCTTGGCCTGAGCTGCCAAAGGTCACTGAACTTCCTGAAAGCATCAATATGCATCCCATCGCACGGCCACTGTGAACATATTGGGCATGCGTGGCACATTTGTAGGAACGTGCACATTGTTTTTTTGGTGTGTGTGTGTGTGTGTACGTGCATTAGTTTGCATGTGTGAATGCATTTCCGGCGAATGCATTTTTTTGTAGTTACAGTCTAAATGTAAATCAGGGCAGCCGAGGGCAAAAAAATCTGATTTCTCTCCCCACAGCATCACAATGCATAAAGCACTGTCCCATTACGGGGGCATAAATACACCATTAAATATGCACTCTGGTATTTTGTCTTCCTACATGCAGTCACACACACACACAGTGATGAGTAATCACATTGATTTAGCTCCTCTTAATGTCAACTTGCATTCTTTTTACATTCCTTTTCATTCGGAAGTCCAATGACTTTAAAAGCGGCTCTGCGACAGATCTATATCATGGTTCAGACACGCTCATTCAAGTGGCACTTATGAGGTTATTAACGCTTTTTTTGTCACCTACGCTTTTATGCACATTTCTAAACTTTTTTTTAAGGACCTTCTGGAAAAACACTCAAGCAACCACTGCTTCGACGAGAGGTTTCTGTCTCCGATGTCGTCTGGAACTTCCCCTCCCCCGGGCGATGCACGCTGCTAACTCCGAGCATCCTTGGTCAAGTTCGCACATTTCAGTTTCTCCTCTGCCGAGCACCGTCTCGTACCTATACGGTGGTCACAATCGCAGCCTTACTTTGCCATTCCAAACAAGAATCGCCACGCGCTCCCCAACCCGGTCTACGTCACGCGCACGTGCCACGATTTTCCTATAGTGCCCAGAGATGCCGATACTTTTAGATTCTGTATAAATTACAAACTACACGCATTGTACATAGGCTTTACTGCCGACTTGAAAAGCATTAGCGAAAACAGCGCAGAGTTTTTTTTGGGTGCTCCTAGCCAAAACCGCCAATGAAGATTCGACTTATCTTTTCTCCACAGCGCCGGCAATAATACAATTATTCGTCGGTATTTCAGCAACTTGCATGTAAGCAAAAAACACAGGGGTTGTTTTTTTTATTTTATAGCGATGGGAACATTTCCAACACGGTTGGTTCATCCTGCATTGTGTTATTATGTCCCCGTCTCTGTCTCAATGAGATATGAAATATTGTATAAATAAATATAAACACGTTCACTGATACAGGGATATGGCATTTCTACCTTTTGCTTAGGACGACCAACAGAGATGAACAATGCAACACTCTGATTAGGAGTGCAAATCTTTGATTTTTATTTTACTTAACCAGAATGCGGCCTTGCCCGTGTTGTCTTTGCCTATAACCAACCCACCCACATCTCGGATGCTAAGCAAGCTTTGAGCCTGGAAAGTACTTGGATAGGTGATTGTCTAAAAATACCAAGTCCTATACACACTGGGCTGTGAGATAACAATACAACACTTGGTAAAAAATCCATCTGTAAGGAGCTTTCGATGTTACCCCCTTGTGTTTACACTTTGAGGCATGTTTTTCACGTTTAAGTGATGGCGATGCTCATACAGTATGTTGGCTTTTTGCGAGTACTCCGGTTTCTCCCACGAATCGCGAAACAGCTTTTATTTAGGCTGCTGCGAGGCGACATGGCCGGCAGCCGAGGGCAGTGCAGCAAAATCCACCGTTGTACCGTACGTTCCATGTTCCTTACCAGTGCGATGAAGTACGGTTGAACGACCTCCGCAACACGCACGGCACGGGGAGGCCATCATCCAGCAGTGGAGTGCCAAAAAAAGGGGGCTGCGCATGGGTTCGCAGCACGTTTTGAAAGCCACCGCGAGGCATGTACATTTTCCTCAATTCTGTTGGGTTCACTGCCAGGTAAGACTCGTTCGAGTGACTGAAACCGTCTGGGCATAATTTACAAACTGCTCAGACTCCCAACGTTTCAAAGTTTCAAAGTTCATTTATTAGGTAAAGCCCTGTGAGCCATTCGGCTCTTGAATCGGGTGCAACCGCAACAAACAAAAATCAAAAACATGAACAAGAAAACATCTTAAAGTGACTATGTGCAAACAGAAAATCCAAGAAAAGACAGCAAAATATTGCAGAAAAAATTACTGTACACCAACCCTGTGCAAATATCCCAGTGGGATGCAAGTCAAACAACAACAACCACAAGACAACTTAGATTAACGCCATCAGTCTAACTCTGTACTACAACAAACAAACATGGCCAAACCAAAAAACCTTTCGAAAATCACCACACTGCCCACCGCCCTCACCCATCATCTGCGAGAGAGCGACGTGGGTCTGTGTTTGCGAAAAAGATCCCAACGCGCATTTTCTTTAATTGCATCAATTACGAGTGCCGTTCCGTAAAGCCTCCAGGCGGAGTGTCTCAATTAACAAGACGACGCAGTTGGGCACGTGACGAAGTGACGGCAGGTCACGTGGGTCCGTGCGTGCACCACGTTCACAACTCCAACCCGAGCTGCGGTTTGACCCACGCGGTCTTTGGTCTGGGCCCCTTTTGCTTTTGTTGTTATTGCTGCTTTACCCAAGCTTGAAGAATCAGACTTATATAACGACTACAGATTGTTCCCATTTATGTATTTTTAAAAAAAATAGTGACTTGCCTACGGTTTTCTCTATTTTTGCACTCCCATCGGTTATTTCTTTCCTTGGTATTGTTTGCTGCTGGACAACTCTTAAGAAGAGCTCCCTAGCTCGTTGTATTCATCCTGCAGTCTGAATAAATACAGATTTTGATCTTGAAAGACGTCTCGTGTGCACTTTTCACGTTGTGAAGGTCGCAGTAACCAGCCAAGAATGTGAGGCTTTTTTGGTGTGTTGTTATAGTAAGGTCACAGTGGTTCAGGTCTGGCAATTGGGAAATTGGAGCAGGTGTGGGAAGTGCAGAGAGGTCTCTCTACGATCTGTGGGTACGGTTGGGGTCAGGCATCAGAATGAGACGACAATAACAACCAGTTAGAGTGGAACAATGCAGCCTTGGATGTTTCTTTCACTACTCTTAGGATATTTGGCAATTTGCTATAGTTTGGCTGTTGGAACCTTTGGCAATTTACACTTTTTTTCACATGGCGGTTGGAGGATGAGCAACGTTGTGCTTGTTGAGGTAGCTGAGGGCTGCGGGGAACGAAGTTGTGAATGCCTGAAATACTGCGAGTGAATGAGCGAAGCGAGCGTTGTTGGGACGGCGAGTTCCGCGGTATGACTTTTACAGCCACAGGTGACGAATCCGGGATGATTCTCATCTTCCATGTAAACTCGATCTCAAAGACTCACAACACGTGGTCTGGCAATAATAGCACAGAGGCAATGCGCAACGACCCACGGCTCTCAAAACGTCTTCCCACGTGCGAGGAGCATTTTAATCTGGGTTCGTCTTCACGGAGAAGACGTGACCATCGGTTGCAGTTTAGTTATTCGCGTGATAGCGTCTGTCTGCTTTCTGATTGACGCATTTTGCGCTAATCTCGTCCCGTGCAACACAGCTCAGCGTTGCCGCTACGTGCCACCATTACGTAACCGGCAGTTTTCCATTTTTTGCTGGAGAAAAGAATACATCTTTTTTTTTTGGACTGCGATTTTGTAAAAAAAAACGTTCTAGTGAATTCAATGTCCACGCATTACAACTAGAGCCCCTTATATTTGTAGATCGTGTGCGGATTAAGTCGACGGCAATGGATATTACTGCTTAGTCTAATCAAAGCAAACATATTCGTGTCTCCCTGTGGGGGGGAACTCAAAAAGGATTGGAGGCGCCAAAGCTCGAAGCCCCTATAAGACATGGTCAACGTTCTAACACTCATATGCACAAACACACACACATGTATAATCATGCACACGAATGTGGCCGTGTGCCTTATAAGGTGCTCGCTAACAGCACTTGCCCTCATCGTCTGTTTAGGCTATACTGGGGATCTTTGTATAAGCAGTGCTGCAGGGGTCCCGCAATGCGCTACAATCCTTACAATCTGAGATCAAATGCCAGCCATGGCTAGCATGAGTAGCGTATGATATATGAACCAATTTGGGCTTTTTCCGAGATATAATTCAATATCAAATGAGTACCCAGTAACGCATGACAACTTGAGAACACGGAGATGAAGGTGACTGGGCCGGTGCTAACCACATCACCCCATCACGTGCTGTGTCATAGGTGCTTGCAAACAGCACTTGCCATAGAAGGCTGTCTATACAGGGCATCTTTAACTTTGTATGTGCGTAAGTGTTTGGAGAGAGCCGTTTGTGCATTGTGTTACGAATATGGAGTTGTAGTTCCCAGTAATTTAACCTCGGTTAAATTCCCAGTCATCGACAACATCAGTGGCAAGAAGTATCTGAGCCATGGATGACGCATATAGGTCGACTCAGCCTTAAATGAGTACCTGGCACTGGGACAACAAAGATGACCGGGCATTTTGCTGGTCACGCCACCCCATAGTGCGAGTATTAATCTCAACACGTGCACTCTAATAGCGTTTGCCGCAGCAGTCTGGGGCTACACGTGAGGGATGTTTACCTTTGCCTCCGGTACGCCAGTGCGTGTGGATGTGTATAATATGCGCACGTGCGTGTCGATTGCTGGACGCATTCTGCAAGCCTGAAAGGCAGCACTGATGGTGCGGTTCAATGTGGCTTTTTCAGTGTCAAACGAGGCATAGAAGCCTACCTACAGCTTGGCTCTCCAGTCAACCACTCACCAGCCACAAATAATTAGTTTATTCCGGAAAAGAAAAGCACACGGTGCATAATAATCCTCGGATGCCTGCACTATCCATTAACCCTTGCACCTGCAACCCCCAGAATGCGAGGAAGAAATGTAATTACTCGAAAACACTCGGAAAATTGAATGCACTCACTAATTCGTATTGGCAGAAAGAAAAAAACACATTAGAAAACTGCGGCTTGGCTTGGCCGTGTAATACGAATCAGCAGTTGAAATATATGACACCACCACCAGCCATGGTCAATCTGCTGCTGGATGAAGGCCGCCCCAAGCTGCCACCATCTCTCATGTCTTAGCACCCCCTGTTCTTTCATCATCCCAACCCACGTCATTGCTTATGGATCCAGAGCCACGAGGGACTATGGGGACTTGGGT
Source organism: Entosphenus tridentatus (assembly GCA_014621495.2). Classification (NCBI taxonomy): domain Eukaryota; kingdom Metazoa; phylum Chordata; class Hyperoartia; order Petromyzontiformes; family Petromyzontidae; genus Entosphenus; species Entosphenus tridentatus. The sequence goes on along the minus strand of CM025660.2, from coordinate 2,083,505 downwards.
TTTGGTGTCTGGGTCATGGGAGTGGGTGGGTGGGGGGGTGATGAGGGAGGGGGGGTCATGAGGGGTGGGTGGGGGGGTGTGGCAGGGGGTTGACCATACTTCACCACGCTGGTCAGTGCAGGTTGGTGAAGGGGACACATTCTGTCTCTCCTCTCACTGAGTGGTGCCTGACTGCTGCGGGTGGCCCTATCCATTATTGGTCCTCAGGTCTGCAAGGCACTCAAAAGCCTCTTCACTCTGGAAAGGCAGTGCACCGAGGAATATTTACCATATTCAAAAACAAACCGAGACTAAAAATAAAAAATGTTCATGAAATCTACTTAAGCAATAGTGAAAGCAAATATCAGTGTCCGTGTAGTTTTCATTTAATGTAAAACTTTAGCTTAATTCTTCGAGATTAAAGTAATTACCTGCTTGTCAGCCACCAAAAACGGATGTCTCGTGAAAAGCTACATTCTAAATGTTACGTTAAGAACAATAACAGATAAATCCTTTTTAAAAAACACTGACTCCACGTGTCTCAAAGCCTCTCACAGTTGGCCCTCTCTGAAGTCAAGGCACTCAATGGACACGGCGGAATAATTTTTGAAGGTTTCCTCGAATGGTTCGTGAGGGTATATTTGTTAAGTGTTGAGGTTAGACTCCGAATCAAACATCTCTGCATTGTGACAGAGGCTATTAATGTAAGAATGTACAATGACCAAATACACAATTCAGTTCTTTGGTTAATCATTTTCGTTCTGTTTAGATATTCAGTTACATAAGGCATTTTCATTTATTTATTCAGGAAAACCCCATAGAGTCGAGGGTCCTGCACTAACTGAGATGTGTTTGGCATGTGAGAGGAAACTGGGCACCTGGAGAAAACCCCACACACACATGCACACAAGAGGATAAAGACTCACAGTTATAAATAATTGGTTCCAAACCGCTTGCTATACTACCTTCTTCTAGCTATATTACAGCCCAGTCAGTTTTGCAATAGTTTAAGGCATGTGCTACTACATGCCTGCTGTTAAAAAATATATAGTGGAACATTTTTCAAAAGATAACTTTTGATTATGAGTTGCACTATTCAGAAGGATATTATGCTGCAATAAATCTGCATTTAATGAATACATTTTACTATGAAATAATGTAATCCTGAAACTTAATGTTAAACAGCATGATCATATCACGGAAACACGTTTAATTGGACCACTATGTGGTAAGATTGTTACAACAGAAAAAAACGTGATTCTTTCTGAGGTGAAGCAATTATAATTACCAATGATAGCCACCATCATAGTAAAGGCACTCAAATTGACAATGTTTTAAACATGACTTGGGCCATGCAATTATTTCAGCGCTGTAACATGGAAGTGTTTAAATGCACGCTTTACGAAACTGTCACAACCTGGGGAATGATAGAGGGATGAAGCTGCGGCTAAAGATTGGATCGTTGAATAATGCAGTCACGCACGTGTAAGCACAAAACAAAGACAAAGATCCCCTGTATGGCCTTCAACAGATTGCTGGAGCGGTCGCTACTAGCAAGCGGCTATGAAGGCCAGCAATGTGGACAAGGGGGTGGGGGCTTTGCCCAACACCAAGTCAAGCCACCTTTATCTCCCCAGTGCCGATGTTTTGACACAACACCAGGTGCTCGTTTGAATGCTGAGTTGACCTATGGGAGGCCCAAGACCAGTTCCGTTATCAATCGCCGCTGATGTTAGCCACAGCTGGGGAATTCAATTCAGGTCGCTGGGGTCGTAGTACAGTGAGCTAACCTCTCCACACCACTGCTCTCCACTTGGGCACACACACCTTCCGATATTAGGAAGCTGCTAGAGCCATGCACTTTTTCATACAGATTAAAAACCTTCTTTAGAAATGCTTTTTTGTGCTTAGTTTGTTGTCCTGTACCGGCACCTCAGATTAGCACGCATGCTCACCACATACCCCTGAGGCTGTGAGTAGGATTAATACTTCTGTATGGACTTGCACTCCAAACATTTCACTGTGGGCATATACATGATTAGATATATTGTCTGATAAACGAAACCAAGAATGGCAACAGATATTGGCAATATTTTTTTTTTTACAAAAGCAATGGAGCAGCTTTGGAAAATATATAAAGGAGCACTTAGGATGTATCAAAACTGTAGTAAGCACCTCCGATTAACACAGTTGGTTACATATGGTGTGAAAGAAGTTAAACATACATACAAGCAAGTGTGGGGAGCATGTAACACAAATTAAATCTTGATAAACGGCCACAGAAACACTATCTCAAACCCAACACTCTGAACAACATTAAACTGCCTAAACAAAACAAAGTTCCTGAGCGAGTTTCCATCTCCGATTCTACCGATACACTCGGTTCGGTATGAAAATGCCCGATGATGAAGATAGCCACAGAAAATTGTGATGATAAGAATGATCATAACAACAGGAGGTAGCCCAGGACCACGGATTTGCTATCCACTTCATGGAGCGTGACGGAGTCTGATGTCGCTTATTTAACCAACAGACGGTCCCTCTGACATTTATTTTTCTCTGCAGAAATGTGTTTATAGTTACGTAAGAATATGGGGGAGGGGGGGGGGTTTCTTCTTTTTACAAGTGTGCCGATCATTTTGACACAATGGATTTGGACCATGACTGGCACAATGTGGCATGAGGAAATGTGAAAAAATAAAAAAAAGATTTGATACTCAGCTGCCATACTGGGCTTAAAAAAAACTAAAATCAGCCAATCTCAATCCACTAATGGGTGAAGGCCTCCCCCATGTCACGTGAGCTGTGTGCATATTTAACTCAATTCCAGTACGCTGGTCAGTGCTGGTTGATACAGGAGGCAGGACCCAGTTCTTTTATCCCTTACCACTGATATTAGTCATGTCGAGGGATTTAACTCGAGTTGCTGTGTTCATGGCGCAGCGTGCTACCCATTGTACCACCGCACAATCAACTGGGCTTTAGAAAAGGAGCCCCCCCCCCCCCACCAAACAGCAGCAGGGCTTTCTCGTGACTATATAATACTGACGCGCTGCGGGTGAGACTTGTTAAAGGCAACAACAAAGCACACACAAGAGTGTGCACTTCATTTGGAAGATAACAAAATGGGTCTTGAACAAGTTTCCACGAAGACTCTCTCTGTTACACGTTCCAATCAAGTTTCCGTTGCGCGGTTCTTAAATTGTGATCGCAATCGTGGTTAAAATCACCACTTGGTTTGTTCCAGGTAATCGTTGCAAACGGAGACATCTTATCTTAAACGATTTGTCTCTTCTTACGGAGCAAAGGCAGCCATTTTACACCACCTCAGATCTGTGTGTGCGGGCAATATACATGTATTGACAATTTACAGCCCTTTGTTAATTCAATACTGGATGAAAGCCTCCTCATACCATGTCGGCTAACCATATTTCACCACCCCGATAAATGCGGGTTGGAGGGGGCTATGGAGCGGGGGGGGGCACCAGGGAACAACTGGGGATGGGCATTGCTGCAAACTTAACACTCGCGATGCCCCTTGAGGCCTGATACTCGTAGACATCCTTCAAACTTGCCTGGGACACTTTGAAGACAAGCGTGCGCACCTCATCAAGCACCTCGGGCTCCACCTCATCAAACACCCTCGGCACCACCTCGTCTCGTAGGCTGGACGATACCATTGTCTGGGTTCCTCGGACACCTGGGGGATGCCTGGAGACCTCCACTACTCAGTGTCTGGTGATACTTGGAGTGCCCCACAGACCATCACCTATTCTGAGCCTGGTGACACTCGTAAATTCTCAGTGTTGGGTTCTGTGTGTCCCGTGATAGCCTAGAGTGACCTGCTCGTGCTACAGCGTCAGAGGCCGGTAACAGCCGGAGCTTACCTGGACAGTGTCACCTTTGTCAGTGTTAGCAGATTCCTGTGAACATTATGGCTGCCATGATACCGAGACCAAAGTCCTGCAATGGCGTAACCTCGTAAAATTCTGCTTCGATCCTGACGTAGAGTCCTGTTAACCTGCGTCAGTTCCGCGAATGATTTGTACGAACCCGTGAGCTGGTCAACTCTGCTTTGATCCTGTGACTAGTGTTCTAAGGCTATATGACCTTGCATTTGCAGGTGTGATCTAGCCACCCAAGTCCTATGAGTGGAAACTCATTATTGCTGCTGGGATTCTACTCGTGCAGCCCTGCACTTTCGAATTTGCCTCTGTTCCCGTGACCTTACACAGGAATCCTGTGATTGGAACTTGCAATTGGTACTTGGCGTTTTCAGTAACTCTGCAAGCGCCACGACACCCCCCCCCCTCCCCCCTGGTCCCCACACTGAGCAGACACACGCAGCGCACACACGTAGTGTCCTGGCGAGGGATTGTCTGGCACAACGGGTTTTAATCCGAAGGGTTCCTAGGAGGAAAGTCCCACGGTTTCCCGGTGCCAGGAGATTGGCCGACCCTCGCAGGACAGGTCACATTGCGGTGCCCCTGAGTTGGCTTAATATTGCAAGGGCGCAAAAAGGTTCACCGGGCCAGCCGCAATGAGTCATTCACGACATCGGGAGGGGCTGTGGTGGAATATTAAGCGTGAAGGGCAGACCATGAGATTAGGAGATCGCAGCGCCATGACCTCCCCCGACCCTCATACCGAATACACACTCGCAGGGTATGTATTTGCCAATCGGGCGTCATTCCGGATTAACAAGGGTGAGTAATAAATTAATGAGTACGGGCGGACAGACAACGGGTCGCAGAAGCACCAGCGGCAACGCTCCATGTAGGGACAAAAAAAACGGGCGGTAATCACAGATAGGTGCACGATTGGCCACGTGGTAAAACGCGCCCTCGGGCTTTTGAAGTCAGGGGGATAAAAGGGGAGCCTGGGGCCATTTAAAGGAGATCTTTTCTTTAAGATCTGGGTCGCCAAGACCCACCCCCTGCCTTCTCGAGTCGCTCGCAGCATCCGTAGGACGCCAACGAGTGCCGCCACGAGGCAGTGATAGGCAAAGTTTTTTGTCGGCTTCCCTCCGACTCTCACAGCGTCCGTGCGACGCCGTGAGTACACTTACGAGGTATGTGGTGGGGCGTTTGAGCATCTGGGGACTTCGGCAGCAGTAGGCTAGGCTATTCTCGCGAAATATTATCCCCCTGGTAGTGTGGGGTTTGGGCCGGGAATAAAAGTTAGCACAGAGCATCGGGGTGGTGTTTGTGATTTGTGTGGAGCGATTGCATGGCGGAACGTGCGACGAGAGTGAACGTTGGGCCAAGGCATGTGCGTCAAGAGATAATCCCTTGCAGGTGCGAGCGCGTTCGGATGTGTGGTTTAACTCCGTGAGGCTACGAGCCAGCGGCACGAGTATGTCCCTCAGAGAGGGGGCTACAGTGGGGGGCCTCATTACTCGGTCGGCGGGGACACGACGGAAGCCAACCGACGCAGTGGAGGAGGAAGTGGAACGGGTGGACGTTGTGCCCCACCTGCCTAGTGAGGGCGGAGGGGTGGACGTCGTGCCCCAAACAGCCCCCTCTTGTCTCCAGGGTATCATGAATCCCTCTGATGCCCCATGCCCCACTGTCTCATAAAATAGTGTAACCAATAACTACAATAACTACACATCACTTGCCTACGGTAAACGTTGCTTTAATTTTTATAATTAACATGCAACATTAAAGTGCAGTTTATTTTTTTCGAATGACAAATAATTTAAATTGCATAGCAAAATTAACAACTGAAGATGGTAAAATGAAGGCCCTTGAACAAAGTGAAAAATGGTAGTGAAAAAAAAGCACACTTGTGAAAACTCCCTATTACAACCTATCATTGCATCCAGATGGCCTTACAAATTGAAAATGCCTTGTACACTCGTTTCAATATCGCGGTACAGAGAATTATTATAGTGATTTTCTACTAGGGCAATTAAGATTATAATAGCAATGGATGGCAACGTATGGCAACGTATGGCATAGGAATGTAAACTGCACTTCCTCGCTTGCCTCTCAAGCAGTGTGCCTCATCCTTTTCTTTACAAGACGTTTTTACTGCCAGACTCTAGAAAAATAAATTCCGGGCACACACCGCCACTTGGCTCGGCGAAGCGTGACGGATGTATCTTTTATCAGTTGGGAAATGGCTCATTTTTGTGTTATATCAAATCAATACTTGCAGCTCAAACACCTTTGAGTGGACAGCGGTGACTTACCGTGCATTGTGAATAAAGTGGTGTTCAATAGCTTGGTCATTTTCCAGGAGCTAGTACTTGTTGTGATTAAACGTTAATTGAGGTAAAATTCGTTTTCACTCCCACACGGAAAGCAAATGATGGATAAATATACATGCCCGTGCCATTGTTAGCTTGTTCCCGTGTTTTAATTCCCAGCTAGCTGTATTATTTATGAGAAGAAAAAAACACTCAAATATTTTCATCAATTAAATTCTGGTCTTGAAAGCAAAAATATTTGACAACGTTTTGGGTAATAGCCCTTCCCTAAGCTGTCTGAGGCAAAGGTCATAGCCAGTGTCTTCGTCGGACCACAAATGAAGAAGATCCTGGAGTGCAATGAATTCCACATGAAGCTCACTAGTAAGGAGAAAGCAGCTTGGAACAGCTTTGTCGCAGTGGTTCGTGGCTTCCTGGGCAATCACAAGGTCGAAAACTATGTGGAGCTGGTTGAGACTCTGTTGAAGAACTACGGCACAATGCGCTGTAGGATGTCCCTCAAAGTCCATATCCTTGATGCTCATCTTGATACATTCAAGCAGAACATGGGAGTGTACTCAGAGGAGAAAGCGAGTGCTTCCACAGGATATACTGGACTTTGAACGCCGCTACCAAGGACAGTATAACGAGAACATGATGGGAGACTTCATTTGGGGGCTGATTCGTGAAAGTGATTTACGGCATAATCGTAAATCTCAAAAAACCACTCACTTCTAAATCTTTTGTAGTAATTTTTTTATTACTTTAGTATAAATACATGTTAATTTTGATTCATTTGTTGTTTTTTTCTCACTTTGTGAACGATAAGACACAGATTCGTCCGTTTTCTCATTGAAAATAGGTAAATTTCAAAACATCACTGTCCTGGTCACGAAAGCCATTTTACAGTGTAATCATTACCAGAAACAAGATCTATCATATAATTTTTTTCTTTAATGCAGTGGTTATTGACGAATGTGGTGAGTCTTTTGTTGTTGTTGCTATGTCGGCGTGTGCACCACTGCCAATGCAGCAGCAGCATCACCAATTAATTTGTAAAACTCTCCAAGCTTGATTCATAAGTACTTTTTCTAATTTAAGTTTCATTCCATAGCTAAAGTGTTCTATGTCCAAAATAATAGGAATTAACACAGATTCACAGTAATTCTGTTGTAATTTAAAATATCATGTCTTTTTTTTATAAACTTAAGATTGTATGATATATTATTCTATATAGTCTATAACTGTATCATTAATTAAACAGCTGTTAGAAATGTGTGTGGAAAATGTTGCAATATATTCTTAATAAACTAAACTAAATTCTTTATTTACCAGCTACAGCCCACTGGAGCTATAAGCTCTTTTTCAGAAACGACCACACGTGATCGCTCGTCGAGGTGGCTCTTGTCACGTGGTAATTGATCGTAGCAGCCAAATAATTGAATTGCATGTTGATTATTCTTTGGGTCTTTCGGTAAAGTCACGTAAGATAGTTTCAAAGAAAATCACAAAAAACTACGACGTTTCCATCACAACACAAGCGATCGTCCTCAGCAGGAAAGAGGTGGAAAGCTGCTGAATGCAGACTGTTGTATAGGGTGTAGTCGTAGGGTCATAAACGAAGTGGGCGGGGCTAGTGATGTTAATGTGAGAGATTAGCATGTTCATGTGAGATCGCAGAGCCACCGCGACGTATAGGTCGACGTCCGTAGGTGGCCACGTTGGCGTGAGAAATCCAACCTGTTAATGTGAAATCGAAAAAAAATTAGCATCGGAAGGTGGCAGGAAGCATCACAGCCAGTTATGACTTAAACTGGTTGATAACGTGCTTCCAATGATTGCTAAGTTTGTACCCGAAATTGCGTCTGTGTCTGTCTATATATGGATGGCTTCATAAACGAATCTTTGTTGATAGCCAGTGGGTTTGCAAAGTACCTTCGTCTTAGAGAAATCAATTTCGTGTGAGCCCACCGCATTAAAATAATGATCAGCCACGGCCAAGGTATTGGTCCTAATGTATTTCAGATCTGATTTATGTTCACGAACACGGTCTGAGACATGTCGCTTAGTTTTCCCAGTGTAACTACTGCCATGTTGATTCTAAATATGGAGGGAAAAAAACGGAGGACCCGGAGAAAAATCCACGTGACCACGGGGAGAACATGCAAATTCCAAATATACAGCAGACATCAGGGTCAGGATCAAACCCACAACCTCCTGTATACCAGGCGAGGTAGTTACCATCTCGTGACCGGGTCGAAATCTAACCCACCACCTCCTATGTAGCAGGTGAGGAAGATACCGTCTCGTCACCACCGCGGTTTAAGATAAAGTGAATCCAAACAACTGAAAGGCACGATTGGTTTTCAAGAGCACACAAAGTAAAAATTCGAAACAATCACACCTGAGATGTTGGCAAACACCTGGGACTTGTGAATATCAACAGGATGCGTCTTGCCATTGCCATAGAGTGAAACCTGGAGATTTACAGGAACGAGGTGCATATAATAAAAAATACATTTTACAAAGTGTGCGTGGTGTCTTTTTATCAATCGAGCAAAAAAGATTTTTGAATTATAATTCTTAAATAATCAACCGTTCCTTCCTTTACGCCCCGTGTGTTTGGATAATTAATTTGAGCTTGTATGCAGATATTTTGGTGTTAGTTAAAAGCTGCTCCATTCAACCACCCCTGATCTGCTATAAATAAAAGGTTGTGCTGCACATAAAAGGCCCCTTTTGGCAGAATGACAGCTTATTTTATGGAATCCTGATGAGATTTACACATTGTTTGAGGGTGCCATTTCCTCCAGTTGCGGAGTTGGTCATGACTGGGCTATGTGTATTGAACTTCGTTCACACTTTACGTAGCCAACCGTGCTAATCGGAGTAACACAGTTAGTCCAGGGCCCACAGAATTTAGAAATGTTATTGAAATTCGAAGGCTGCAAATCAAGGCGTCAGAATCGTGACTTTCCGAAGCTGGGGGGGAGGCGAATGCAGCGAACATTCTACGGTATCCATGTGGTGCTCCAGCATATCCGTCCTACAATACACGCCAGAAACTCACGTATATTTGAAAAATTAAAGATTTGTCAAACCACTGCTGGGATGACGACCTCCCGATGCCACGTCAGTCGTGGAGGTTGAGTGAGCGTACTTCACCATCCTGGTCAGTGCGGGTTGGTGAAGGTGAGTGGCAGGTCCAGTTCAGACATCAATCACCACTTCTTATGTTAGCCATGGCTGGGAATCAAACTCAGGTAGAGCAGGTTCATATCGAAGAACGCCAACTACTCCGACGGAAGTACACTCGATAAACATCACAACACCATCTAAAAACCCGCGTGGAAAATTTGAGGTGAGCGGTTTGCAGCTTTGGATTACAATATGGAAAGAAAGTAGCATGGAGACACAATTGGGAAGATGAGCTTGCGATGGGTGGGCAGCACGGACAATGTGGGGAAGTGATTACAAAGGTAAAGGGAGAGTATATAATGCCAAAAGTTTTGATATTTCTAGGGCAGATACAGGAAGTCACTTACAGATTGTGCAACTGTAGTTGGTTTTGGCGAAGTAGGGATATGATTGCAAATTATGGTGTCGTCAATTTGTCATGATGACGGTGACCTTCATGGAAATGACTAAGTATCGTGGTGTCTGAATAGAGAGGTGTCATTGACATTGTATTCAGGAGTCCATGTATTGAGATGTTTGTGTGTACAAGTGTCCATGTATAGACGTGTCCATGGACACAGTACAGGTGTTTCTGTATGGATGTCTCCACGGATATGCGACAGGAGTGCAGCTTTGACGCCGTGCAGTGGCTCTCCGAACCGTTTCACTCTCCACGAGTCGCAGAGTGATTCCGGCAATGTGAAGCCGTCCAGCCCTATGTGGAATTGCCCCACTCTAAAGAGAATAGCTATGGTTAGATGGTGGAGCCATTGGCACTCACAATTATATAACACGTGTGTGTTACTGTCAGAAGAATTAAAGCCTGGTTCGTCAGCTCCACGCATGAAAGTAGATTATGCAATGATGTCATGACCTCAGTGGCAGAAGGCCCGTGCACTGCCACTAATTTGAGAGTGGCTGCGGTTTGCGGGACAAATTACGTCCCAAACCAATTCCTTCCATTACACTGGCACCAAACTGCGCTCACGTTCGGAGTAGCTGAACGTTGCATAAAGTTACTGCCGGCATGACTTCACGCTGCAAAATTCTCATTTCAAAAATAAATCCCAAGACATCAGTTCCTGGGTGTATACTCTTGAAATAAGAATACGACAACCACATAGAGCGCTGGGATAAAATCGCTACAAGTCATAACGTTAACGAATTTTACGATAAGATGATAGCAAGTTTCTGATCACCAACACACCGGTGTGCTGTACTAATAACGGATTGGCATATTCTGTTTACGTGACAAACCTTACGAATTGGCTGTGTCGGGTGGTGGCGGGTTTAACGAGGCATTTATATTTATATGATCTAACCAAATGAAAAATCTATTATGGATAACTTTTTAATGTTGCTATATTCCAGCTGTGACAATTCAAAGTATCACTTTTATTGGTATGCAATAAACGCCCCTCACAGGATATATCAAAGGTGTGCTGATTACGTGGCTTCACAGAGAAAGCGGCAAGTGTGTCGTTTTAAAATAAGCTTTTTGCTTTCGCGCTCTGTGGGCAGATAATCCTGCCAGCGACAATCCTACCACCCACAATCCTGCCACCCACAAATCCTCCAACCCA